>APFE030314403.1:49652-65601 GCA_000404065.3 Pinus taeda | reverse complement strand
AAGAAGAATCCACATCCACACTTATTGCTTTGATTTTCTTTTTATTCTTAAAGAACAATGTCTTGGTTTGATAGCCAATTTATGACACAGTCATTCACTCTATTTATAACTTTGCTGAACAAGCTGGCTCGTGATGAGACCCCTTGCCTCTTGATTGTAACAATCATGAGTCATTTCCCTATTGTGGTATGCAGTATTTGGCAAAGTCAACAAGTTATAATATCTATGATTATGATAAGTTGGCTCGTGATGAGACCTCTCATTCTTCAATATGAAGTGTATCGTTGGATTGTTCCTCTGAAAGTTGTGATTTCCTTAGCAGGGAGGAAGTCATTGTTTCCTTTAGATAGCTCTGGATGACAATGGTAGAGTTTTTGGAAGTAGCTGTTCTATAGAGAATCTTTATTTTGTTATTGATACCTTTCATTTACTGATATAAAACAATTTCTCTGCTAAAGGTTGTTTTCATCAAACTTTATGAAGTTGAAACTAGTGTCATATCTAGGTTAGAGTCTTTAACTGTATCTTTCAATAATAAAGATCAATTTTCCAAAAGATTTGCTATTTATACAAGCGAAAAATCAATATCTCTCAGAGATTTGGTGTCTTTTTTGTAAATGCATAATGTAACCATTCAAAACTAGTTTTATTATGAAAAGAAAAACTGTTACTCCTCAAAAATAGAAGAATAATCTTCTATGGAAAATATTTCTTTAGAATTTGTCCGTTGACAGGCAAAGAGTCTCTTTTACCTGCTAAATCCTGTAACACAAACGTTGATGGACATATGACTTCTACAATTTGAAAAGGACCAAGCCACATTCTTTGAAATTTTGTATGTTTGCCCTTTTCTTCATGAGCCTTGTCCCATTTTAAAACTAAGTCTCCCATCTAAAAATCTTTTCTGGTCATTATGTTTGAATCAAAAGAGGATTTTACTAGCGCTTGATAATGAGCATGCGTTTTATTAGCTTGTTCTCGTTGTTCTTCTAATTTGATTATTTCCATTTGTCTTAGGTGTAATGAGGAAGTTGGTACTTCATCAATGTATTGAACTAGAGACAAAGATGGAATCGCTAAGTGAGTCGGAAGAACCACTTCTTTCCCATAAACTAAATTAAAGGGAGAAGTACCGATGGAAGCTTTTCTCGTTATTCGGTCTACCCACAAAGCGTATATTAAGGATTTATGCCAATTTTTATGATTTTGGTCTACTGTTCTTTTGATAATCCTGATTAGGGTTTTATTTGTATACTCTGCTAATCCATTACCCTGTGGATAATAATTGGTCAAATATTTGAGTTTGAATCCTCTTTTAAGTGCAAATTCAGTCATTGCATTTCCAGAAAAGTATGATGCATTATCGAACATTAAAGCGGAAGGCAATCCAAACCTGGTGATTATAAATTGATTTATGAATTCAATGATATTTTCAGCATTAGCCGTCTTGAGTGGAACTGCTTCTACCCACTTAGTAAAATAATCTGTTGTTAAGGATATATCTATGCTGCTTGGAAGAGTGAGGAACGATCTCACCTATTATGTCCAATCCCCACTGATTGAAGGGTTGCTCGATGTTAACTGGTTGCAGTGGTAAGGATGGCTTCTTTTGTCTCCCAGCAGTAGTTTGGCACACTTGACATTTCCTCACGTAACTGTGCGAGTCTTTGAATAACGTGGGTCAGTAATACCCTGCGTGCAAGATTTTATGTGCAGTAGCATCTCCAGCATAGTGTTCGCCTGCTGGCCCATCGTGGAGTTTCCTGCAAACTTTTTCAGCTTCAGATTTCTCAAACGATCTAAAGAGACATAATCGTAATTCATTCTAACAGAATATCATTTTGAGCTGATATTTTTTGGGCTTTCAACCTTACAGCTCTTTTCTTAGTATTGATTGAAGGTAGTGAAGGAGCATATCATTGCTTAAATAATAAATGATATCAGCGTATAATGACTCTTCATCGTTTAGCTTTACCTTCATACATTTGTACCTCTACAGATGGAATTTTCAAAATTTGCGACGCTCATCCAGCATTTTGCCAAAGCCTTACCTCTTACATGTTGCTAGTTTAATTTCGTATTGTCATTTCTTGTAACGAAGTACCAATTGGCTCTCTTTCACCACATCCTTTTTACTAGAAGATTCCTTACTGCTGGACTCGGTACTATAATTTGTATGGTTTGAGTAGAAAAGGGCTGAGTTATTTGATTGCATTTGGAAACAACATTAAGCATGTTTCTCCACATTCTGGAGTAATTTAATTCAGCAACCTTTGCAATTTGAACTGAAAAAAAAGCAATTGGTGCTTCTTGCCTTGCTTGATTTCATTTGAAGTTTGGGAAGTATCGCAGCATATGACCTATCTGAGGCAAATGTGTATAAAATAAAAGGCTCTGAAAAATTCGAAGTTGCTAAAGATGGAGCATTAATAATAGCTTGTTTGATTAGGTTGAACGCTTCATGTTCATCTTGGCCCCATTTAAAATTAGAGTTCTTTTTTATCATTGTTTGTAAAGGGGATACGATTCGTGAAAAATCTGGAACAAATCTCTTTATAAAATTGATTTGACCAAGGAAAGATTGCATGGCTTTTTTGTTATGAGGTAGGGATATTTCAGAAATTTCTTTCATTCTGTCAGAATTGATGTGAATTCCAGATTTTGACACTATGAATCCTAGAAGTTTCCCTTCACTTAATGCGAAAAAAGATCTCTTTGGGTTAAGTGAAATTCCATACCTTAAACATCGTTGGAATATTTGTTTCAAGTCTTTGAGATAGTCGCTCCGTTTCTTGGAATACACAGTTATATCATCCAAATAAATTACTACAGATTTATTGACTAAACCTTTAAATGCAATGTCCATGGCTCTTTGAAATGTGGCACCAGCATTAATCAAACCAAATGGCATATTTCAATATGCATATGTGCCCCATTTAGTTCTGAATGTGGTTTTCAATTGATCATCAGGATGTACCAACACTTGATTGTATCCTGAAAATCCATCCAAGAAAGACATTAATTCCTAGCCCGCCACTGCTTGCAATATCTGCTCCATAGGTGGTAAAGAAAAATTGTCTTTTTGACAGGCCTTGCTAAGATTTCGAAAGTCAATACAAATTCTAATATCTCTGTTTTTCTTTCTAACATGTACCATATTGGAGACCCATTTATAATGTATGACGGGAAATATTATATTGGCTTTCAACAACTTATTGAGTTCAGTTTTTATCTGATTTTCTAAGTTGGGATGGATCTTTCTCAATTTTTGTTAGATAGGTTTTTCATTATCGGTCATTGGAATAGTATGTTGGATGATAGAAGTGTCGTATGTTTTGGGTTCATCATAGTTCCAAGCAAAAACGTTTTTGTATTGTCTCAAAAGATGAATATATGCTAATTTTTCTTCAAGGGCTAGGCCGAGGCCTAGATTTATGTTTTAGGATTTGGCATCGGTTCCTAGGTTTACTAATTCGTAATTCAAAGTTGAAATTTGGAGCTTTGAATTGGCAAACCTTTTAAACCGATCTTTCAAATCGTACTAATCTTCTAACTTGACCACTGATTTAGGTATAGCATTGTTAGTGTTATTTTGTTGTAACTGTCGATCATGTTGGTCTTCATCAATTATTTGGTTGGAGTAGGATCCTTCAGAAGTAAGGAAATTTACGATATCAGGATCGTCGTTGAATACTCTCCAATTTGCGATGTTGTCAGGAATAGATGGTCTAAAGATTAATTCTATTAAGAACCTCTCTAGACTAAAATCTTCAGAAGGAATGAGCTTAGAAGCTACGTTAGCTAAAAGGTCGACGCTTGCATTCTAGAGCCTGGGAATTGATGAAATATTGAATGCTATAAAATGCTTAGTCAGATCTTGAACTAAAGATTGATAGTGTTTTAAATGACCTGATAAGCAATGTATAGTATTCCGTACCTGTCTTACTACAATTTCAGAGTCTCTGAAGACATGGAGGTACTTTATGTTTAACTCGATTGCTTTGTACAACTCTTGGACTAAAGCCTCATATTCTGTTGTATTGTTGGTACAATCAAGTTTGAGCCTGCATGTTAACATGATTTTATCTCCTTCTGGACTAATTAGCATGCATCCTTCTCCTGCTCCTTCGTTAGATTTAGAACCATCAAAAAATAATTTCCAAAACAAAGATTTATTTACAGGTCTATCTAAAATTGATACATTTTGAACTATCCGTTTGAGAAAAAATTTCGACTTGGGACAAAATAGAATGTTCTAAATAAGGTGACGTATGAGCATTAAAATTGTCGAGAAAAGAATCCACTGAGTAATTGCCAATTATGCTACTGTTATATGCTACTGGTTCATTTTCCTCCTCTAATTCCGTTACTAGGTACTTTTGATGTAATTCGCGTTCAACTTTTATTTGATTTGGCTTACCATTGTGGGGCAGCCACATGTGTGACCAGTCAGTTGCGAAGTATCCATGCAATTTTTCTGACCAATCCCTGCTAAGAATTAAGCCATAAAATTCAGGGATATCAACGACTAAAATGTCAATATCTTGACATACCTTTGGGTTGGATGATAGCCTTATGGTTACTTGATTTAGTGCGCCAATGACTTCAACTTGAGATTGCTCTAGCTGAACAATGCGAACAACGGATTTTTGTGGTTGAACGTTTAATTTGGTGCATATGGAATTCGGTAAAATATTCGATGATGCACCTGAATCCACTAAACAATTATGTACATTTTTGTTAAAAATTTGATAAGTAAGGAGAAAAGGGGGAGTATGAGATCTCGATCTTCCTCCAATTAAAGCGATGCCGTTTGGATCAATCTTGTTAGTCGTATTAGTTGGAGGTCTTCCCATGTTCTGGGAAGCTTGAGAAATTACAGCAGTAGACAAAGGTGCAACTGGCACATCATGTAATTCTTTCATCATTATCTTTTGTTGATGCTTTAGCTTGCTCAATTCGTACAAAGTGATGTTGGCCCTAGTCTTTTTCATGTCTTCTATAATATTGTACTCCATTTCATCCGAGACGATCAGTGTTTTAGATGGAGTTGGTGAATCTGTTTGGACCGGGCTAGTTTGAGTTGCATTAGATGTCGTTTTCTTTGTTGCGACTTTATCCTTTGTTGCAGAGCTTGCGCTCTTTGGCTTTGGGGTAGTTTGGGAGGATCAAGCTGATTTCTACTTCGTGTGTTAACTGGGAATACTTCTTGATCTTCTTCTTGTGGGAGGATGAAATCCCACATTCCCTGTAATTCTACAACTTCTTCATCATTGGTTTGCCCTTCAGTGGCAATTTCCTCTTCCTCTTCCTTGGATTTAGCACTTGTAATAGCATTGGGTGGCCTTGAATCCATGGATGGGCCTCTTTTAAAAGCTCTGTAGGGCCTTTTTGAAGAAGTTTCTGCTACCTGTTTTTTTATGTCAACCATTTCATTGGGCATGGTCTTCAGAACTTTTTGCAATCCCTCCAAATCGAATGGATATTTTGCTTGTTTCTTCTTGGACTCTTCTTTGAAGGTGACCTTTTTAGATTTTCGTTCCTCTATCGCGGACTTCTTCTCTAGGGCTATTATACGTTTCTCTACTGTTATGGCTTCTTTCATGTTTTCGGCTAAGGTTATTTTATTAGCCCTGTCCACGAAAATTACTATGGTTGATGGTAAAGCAGTGATATACCATTCACATCGCACTTCCTCGCTGGGTTGGGAAGTAGTAGGAATTTTGTTTAGAATTTTATTGAAACGTAGATTGAAGTCTTTGATTGGCTCTCTAGATTCGGCCCTAAGGTTGGATAGGTCGTTGATTAACGTTGCCGTAGACTTGTCGTCACCAAACATGGTTAGGAATTGGTCTTGGAAGATGTCCCAACTAGTAATATATCTAAAGGGTAATGAGAAATACCACGATCTAGCTGTTCCTTATAGAGTATAAGGAAACAGTCGAACAACAACATCTTCATTAGTAACCCCATTGAGATTAATGGATAGCATAAATTTGTTTATGCGCTCTTCTGCTAGCATGCCTGCCTCGGGATTGAACTTAGGCAGCCATTTCTCAGGATGGGCCAGTATTTGACTCAAGGGTGCGGGCATTAAGACTGCCCCAGGGTTGTTCCATGAAGATTGGGCCATTGCTAAACTACTAATAGGGGGAAGTGTAGAAGATGATCCCTGTGGTTGGGAAGATGAGGATATTATGATCGCAGATGATTGAGGAGGAGTTGTAGGGATTCCACTAGGTGGATTGATAATGGTCGGGAGTGGAGGAGTGGATGGTTGACTTCACGGTGAAGAGGTTGAGATGGATGATGTCGATGAAAGAGTCTCGCTGTTGGACCCTTTAGGTGATTTCCTTGCTCTTTTCCTTTTGGGAAGAGGTAATTCAGTTGGCCGAACACCAAACTTTTCACTCTTTAATCTAGTTAGGGGATGAGCAGGATTATACTGCGAAGTCACGCTGCCCTGAGATTTATCAGATCTTTGAGGGGAAATGGAAAATCGTTGAAGTTTGTGAATCAGAGATTTGACTTCAGGAGGTTCTATAATAGATTTTTCCGAAATGTCAGGGTTTGTAGCAGCGGTTGATGCTCCAGCGACTTCTAACTCTGGATTTAAGTGTAATGGAGAAGTCGGGGGAGATGGTGAGGGTGATTTACTCTCAGAATGGTATTTTGATTTGTATTTACTTGCCATTCATAGTTCATGCCCTCCTTCTAGCACCAAATATGTTGAAGGCCACGAAATCGGGTCTACAACAAGGGGGATACCCACCCGGTCAGGACCTTGGTTGGCAGCTCCTTATCTGTTTGGTATAGCGGGTCCGACTAGGGATATGGGACTAGTTTCCCAATTCATTGTGTGTGTGTGAGAAAGATAGGTATTTTTGTTCTAAATGGAATACTTCTGTTCTAATTCTAATCTAATGCTATGCTGTTGTATTATAATAAACAAAAAAACATCAAAATTTATGCTAACCTGGGGTGTGATCTTTCTTCTATGCAATCTAAAAAGATTTCAAACAATAACTGGTAATAAAGGTCATTCAGCTATTATAAGAAAAGAATTCAATAAAGATGAACTACTTCGTATAAGAAGTTAGACGAAACAGTTGTGAAAAACTTATCGCATAAATGAGCTATTCATACACTTAAGCATAAATAAATAGCTATCACTGTACAAAAGTGCCAAATGATAATTCAGGCATCCACGCTGCAATATATAAACAACTGAAAACTTAATATCACTTTAACGCATAAGCAGAAATGGTTAAGAGATAAAAGTACAATTTATAACTAGTCCTACTCATGAGCTTCAAGCAACAATTGATTTATCTCTCCTTGATCTAACATCCACTAAGAGTACAGAAGTGCAACATCAGTAGCAGATATCAAATGCAAATATCAAATAAACCCTATTCCATTCATTCATCAAAATCTCCTCTTAGGGTGCAAAAGTGCATGTTCTGAGGACAAGTTTTTGATAAATTTCTGGACCCTTCTCTAAATGCATGAGAAGGGTTTAAATACTACTTAACTAAATAACTTATTTACAGAAATTCAGGATTCGGTTTAAATGACCATCCTTTTTCTAAGTAAAACTGTTTCTAAAATTAAATCTAATATCTAACTATTTCTAAATTTGCTCCTTAACGTCGCAAGCATTCAATATTTGCCTGAGTAGAGTCGGTTGACTATCTTCCATCTTTAGTTGAGTTAAGCAAACAAAATCGGCAAGAGCTGGCACTATCTTCTCAGCAAAATTGATGATATACTTGAGAGTCATCGAATGACTATGTGGCTTTACCATGTATGCCTGGTAATAATCCCATTTTAACTTGGTTAACCCTCAGATTGCTTCTACTTTAGCTTTCTGTTTCCAGTTTATTTCTATCGCTGCTTCCTTGCAATTTTTGGGGCTTGTAGGTGACTGAGTAATTAGAAGCCTTCCTTTTCGAGTAATTTTTCTTAGCGATGCGCGCTAATCGTGCATCGGAAACTGCCTCTGTTTCTTGATCCGGGCTTCCTTGATGTGTTTTTTGCCTCTTGTGACTTTTTCTCTTATCGGGTATAAAGCTGAAAATTTGTAAAAATAGTGATTCCGTGAGCTCTTGACCCTGAGCATTAAACTGTCTATTTCTGGTATCAGCATTGTTCAGTACCCATTCAACCGCGGCTGGATATGAGAAATCTGTGATGGATGCCTCAAAAGAGTTCTGCGGCTCTTTCTCTCCCTTAAGTGGATTAGGTGTGCCTTCCGAAATGGACAATGGAGTGTTGCCTTTCCTCCTAATAGTTTCCTGCATACTGCCTTGTATAATGCTTTGTCCTTTGTTCCTGCAGTTTACAATTGAGGTGGAAGTAATGATAAAAATAGCGACAAGAAAACTTTAAATGTCGAAGATATGCAAAACACGCCACCTTACGTGAACTAGTTCTTCGAAAAGCACAACACCATACTTCATTAACAATTGGCAACAACTCATTAACTCGCATTAAAGCGCATGACCAGTTCTTGGCCTAAAAAAGTTTTCTCGAATAATGAGCCAGAACCAATTGCGATGGAGAGGTTTTGCAATTTTACTTTGCGATATCGCAGATCGCTGTATCGCATTATCGCAATTGCATCGTGCTGTTCTATCGCAAGGTTTCTTGGTCGCAACATCGCAAGATCACAAAATCACAGATCACAAGATCGCGGATCGCAGGATCGCAAGATCGCGGATCACTTAATCGTTGTAATCATTATGTGTAATTCATGTGATTTTTGTGATGTGCGATATGCGATATCGCATATCAGCGATTTTAAGGTTTTTTAATGTGAGTGCTTCTTAACGCATGCGATGCGATGGAGTTTCGCGTCGCAATCTCGCGTTTTTTATTATTTTGGCTTATTTAGAAGGTATCTTATCATTCTTTGTGCGATGCGATCTCTCTTAAGGAGTGAATTTACTTTCTTCATTATGAAACTTAGGTTTTTTAGATTCTCGAAAGGTATTTCCCTAAGTCCATGATGTTGTAAGTTTCATCTAAAAAGAAATATAACACTAATTGATTTTTTTAATTTTTTACGAAGGGTCCCCACTTATTTAGTATTAGTAATAACACTACCATAAGGAAGGGGCTTGTTGATGGCCATAACAGGCTCGCAAGCCTAAAAAATGTGGAATACTAGACCTATGCACTAAACAACATGATCCTCATGATAACATGTAACTGCTCAGACTACGCAAGTCAACAGTTGGTAGATCTGATCTAACACCCCCATCATATACCTCTGGTACTCACGTGGGACATCACCCATTCGAGCATACTTTGGGATCCCATGGGTCAAACCCTAGAGATTTCGTGAAATCTCCTCCTCGTTATCGGTTCCCTCCTGATAAGGGGCGACATCAAACTACCGAGCGACGTGCTTGGCCATCGGGGACATCCCAGCAGGGCGTTCTAGTCCAACATCTACATTCATAAAATCGAAGTGTCATGAACACATATATTTCAAAAAACAATAAAAAACATCAAAAAATTAAAAAAAAAAAAATTACCTCCATCATCAAAATCCTCCCCTTCTAGGAGCGGAATATCTAGATTTCCGTGGAAATTAGTATTGTTGTAACACCAATCCTCCACTACGAGCAACTATGGTCGTAACCATGAGAAAAGGCAGGCTTATAGGAAATCTATTGGCCCCGCATAACCCTGGGCATCAACTCGCTCCAACAAACCATCCATGGGTCTCATGGCATCGACAGATCTAACTCAGTCAGTTGGTATTAGAATAGCAGCACCCCTTCCAGGAAGAAGATCACTAGCACAGATCCAAAGAAAAACTACTTCAGGTGCCCCGTCTTAGCTTTTGATAGCTGACACTTCATGTTGATTTTCATATATTCTGCCCAATTAAAGATGGTGGGAGTCGTGCATTCGATAACGTACTGAAAATTCAACTTGTTGGTCTCATGTGGCACTTGGGACCCAACCACTCTATTAAATGTCAATAGTAGCACTGTCAAAACAAGATCCTAAGCAGTCATAATATCGATCTTGCCACTTTTGGATTTGAGAGCTTCTGGGCAATGTTCTGCAAGTAGCATAGTCACACTTTCCCCAATCGGCCTCGACCCATATAGGTTGACTGGTTCCCCTCTCTGGGACAATCCTATGATGAAATAAATGTTTGAAGTATCCAACTCCAGCTTTTGGTCACCGATGATGAAAATTTCCCAATTCATGTCCCAAAGGCTGATCAGGTACTGTAGAAACTCGGGTTGGGCCTATAGACCTGGTGTAAGAAATAATTTGAGGAGCCCACAATTCCTCAAAGCCTCCAAGAAATTTGGATAAGCTATTACTTGAGTATCAATATCCTCATGCTCACATTCTTTCTAATCCACCATTTTTCATGATTTCTTCCTACAAAAACCATGTAATCAAGTCATTGATCATCCTTGGCTGGAAAAAATTGGGTTCAAACGAATGAATTGAGAAAAAACATGCAAATTATTTTCTCATGGCGCCGGTGCGGTTGGCAATTTTAGCAACCCTCGATCAGCGTGATTCCGTACCTGGAAATCGTGCCAAACGAGGGCAAACTTTTTTTTCCAAAATCTCCCCATGAAACCTTAAAAATGGATAAAAATAGGAAAAATCAGTATGAAAATGGAGCTTAAGGTCTTGGCTCTTACCTGCAACTGATGACTCAACAAATGACCTCCTAGATCTCCCGCAATCTACTCCAGTAAATTTAGGGCAAAAGTGGGTAAAAAGCTCTTCAGACAAAGTTAAAATGGTAAATGGTATAAAATAATTACTTTTTCCCCATTTTATTCATGAGATATTAGGGTTTTTGAGTGTTTTTTGACCTATTTTGCTATAGAATTGGATAATGCATTTACCTTTCTTGTGCAGCAAAAGGTGGTGGATTGTCAATGATGGTACTGGAGTCATGTTTTAGCTCTTTTCTCAGCTCATAAATCTCAAATGAAAAGGCCACCAAGTATTTTCCCTTTTTGACTTGTAAAAGAGAATAAAATGGGGGGCCTTCCTTCAAGATCTTTTCCGACTCTTTAAACACAAAAATATTTTTGATCTCTTGATGTTTTGAACTCGTAAAAGGCTGCGAAACATCATGCACCCAGTATGCATTTACCACTTTTTCAGGCTGGGATGCACTATTTACGAAAAAGGTACTCCTTGACTAAAATGTTCAAGCAGTTCTCTCGAGTATCGTTTTCTACCTTTTCAAGTTCGCGAGACACAAATGTATGAAAAGGGACCATGTGGAGTTTTCTTTTCCATGTATTTTTCAAACTCTCTAAACATTAAACAACATTGGATTCATCACCATGATGAATGTGAGCTTCTCGTTCCTAGGACTCATTAAACTCACTAGGTCGGATCCATCCGAAGGATGAACTTACAGTGCAAGAATATGCTATCCCCTTCAAGATTGTGATAAAAAATAATTGGGATACTTGCCACAAATGGTGGAGGAATTTTTTTTGGAAATTTGGTTAGTCATGTTGGTAGCTCACTCTTGAACATGACACTTTTTGCTTCATGTTGGGTTGGGATATCCTCCTTTTCATTTGACCTTCCTGGGTTGGGCCACTCATTTTTGCCTTCCATTTGATCTCTGCCATGTCATCATGATCACCGATCCTATGGATCCAACAACTGCCAAACTCTGGAATCGCGTCGCCGATATGTTCAAGAGTCATTCCTTCTACAGTTACACTTAATCCTGATTCTTTGTATCATCTGAAATCATTTGCATCCCTTTGTCTCGTGTCGATGATGTGGGATATATCATGGCCCTCCTTCGACACAGTCACTTCCTGTCGACTTCAGCTTATCGTCCAAGAAGCTAGCCAAGAGACTCCTTTCCAGTACCTTAGAGCTTGCATGCCCTAATGGAAAGTTATTGTCACTCAACAAAAAGTTCACATCATTTGCTTTCGATCGGGTGATTTCACGGGTGTTCGACATCAGTTCCTTTATTCACATTTCATGAACTTTTCTGCCAGTACCTTGAGATCCATTATCATTATTGGTGGTTTCTCTCATGTTTTTTAACGATTCACATCATTGACCGGTAATCAAGTGACTTCCTAGCATGTTCGACTTCAACACATTCATTCACATGTTAGGATTTGTACTTTGATCAGGTCGTTTGGAGCACAAGACCTTGGGCTAAGATTACACAAGTCCAGGTTGCGAGGCGATGTGATATGGTCATGTTGATATAGATGTCTCTTTTAGGTGGATGGATGTGACCATACCATGAGTTGTTATACGTGATCCTTCTCATTATTTGATGGTTGTGACCATACCTTGGTTTCGTTACAATCCTTTCTATTGCATGGATGCACTCGGATCCATTTACATGATTATTCTCTGAATGAACGCGTCCATACCACTATTCATGTATCATTATTCAGAATTTGTAGTGATGTATATGTATCTATGCTTTCTTGAAAGTTTTCCAATGATGGACTTTGGTTCCCCGCTTCCACTTGTAAAGCATTTCACCCCTCACTCTAGTTCAGCCTTCACGCTTTAGGGGGCATCTGTTACACAACATTTTTTCACTATCCCTCTTCTCCCCATCTACGATCCTGGAGGACCTCTATAGTGTACCCGACATGCTTTCCCATCATGAAGAAACTCGCAGTATGTCCCTCTTCATGAGCAGAATAATTCCCCTTTGCATCATTTCCCAAGAATCTTCCTTCTACCCTAGTTTACAAGACCAACGCTATTGACCAGTTTTCTCCTCATGCCAATTTATAGAGCTTAAAACTAACCCTCATGCTGATCGCATCGACTAAGCCCTTTTCAAATCACGCCAATCCTCTTTTAGAAGGTTTTTTAAATAAGGAGCTGAAGCTTCCATGTCTAGAAGCTTCGTAACGGAAGTTTGGTAGATGGTTGGGCTGGATAGAGCCGAGGAAATCAGTTTGGGCTCCTTTCCCCTATTAGGATGGAACAACCTCAAGAGATAAGACCTTCTCCCATGATGAGAGTAACCATCTCCCATCCATTCAAGATAGATAAACCTCTTTTTTTCCAAGCAAAAGCTAGTTGGAGTTTTGGAGCAAGTGTGAATAACCAACAAGTCATTTATAACCTATAGTTTTCTAGTGTGTGTTTGAGGGAGAGTAGTGTGATTTTGGTTTTCTTTGATACTAGAGGGAAAGAGGCCTTAAACTTCCATTTGTTGGGGCTATCCATGAAGTCCTAGCAGAAGTGTGGGAACCCGGATATGTCGAAGAAGACCAGCAATGTGAACGCACCGGTTGTAATCTCTTTTTGATTTATATTAATGCAACTATCAATTGATTTCCTACATGAATTGTCATTTTACATCTTTATGGCTTTATGTTCCTTGATCTATTAAGTAGTCTGAATACAATATTGCATGATGTCATGTTTGTTGTTATTGTTATTTTCTTGTTTCAAGTATTTGAAGGAAGGAAACAGAAGGTAGCTAGAGTGAGGAAGAAGGATCATCACAAAGTGGAATAGTGTTCTAAGAGGTAGGCCCTCTTAATTGATTCTAGCTTAAGGATATTTTGCATAGATTGTTTGTTTGTGGCTAGACCCGCTCTCTCGGGCTAGAGGAATTGTTTGTGTCTGCACTAAGAACTTACCTACACCACAAAAGGAGAAGCCTCAAGAAGCTGTGGAGAAACCACAAGTAGAGGAGCACAGAGTGGAGACATCCACTCAAGAAGAACCATCCAGAGAAGGAAGGAAAAGGACTAGTGAAGTTGATAGACTTGTGCAGGATGTGAGGGAGAATGTGGGATCTCCTTCAAATTTGTGTAGGCAAAGGAGGTCACCTAATCGGTACACTAGCTACATGGCTCTAATGACTGAGCTTGTAGAGACCGAGTGATCCTCTTTCAAGGAAGCAATAGAAAAACCTATATGGGTTGATGCAATGGTGGAGAAATATGAATCCATTGTAAAGAATAGTGTTTAGGAAGTGGTCCCAAGACCAACAGATAAATCAGTAGTGGTTTTGAGATGGATCTTCAAGGTTAAGCATGCAACATATAGAAGCATAGAGAAGTATAAGGCTATATTTGTGGCCAATGGATACTCTCAAGTTCATGGAATTGACAATGAGGAGACCTTTAATCCTGTAGAAAGGTACTCATCCACTATATCAATTATTTCTCTGGCTGCACAGATGGGATGGAAGATCCACCAGATGGATGTAAAAATAAAATTCCTCAATGTGGTTATTGAGGAGGAGGTGTACATCAAGAAACCAGAAGGTTTTGAGACATTTGATTAGGAGTTTCATGTATGCAGACTCAAGCGAGAATTGTACAATCTCAAACAAGCAGCCCATGCTTGGTGCACTAGGATCGATAACTATCTCACTCGTTTGGGCTTCATCAAAAGTGAAGCGGATGAAAATATCTATCACATCTTGGTAGAAGGTAAATTTCTTATTATTGTCTTATATTTTGATGATTCTATCTCAACTGGCTATGAGAAACTGATTAGATCTTGCAACAAGAACTTGCAAGGGAATTTTAAATGAAGGACATGGGTCTCATGCACTACTTCCTTGGGTAGAAGTATGTCAAGGTGATGGGTAATTGGTTTTCTCTCGAGGAAATTATGAAAATGAGATACTACAAAAGTTCCACATGGATATTTACAAACCCATGGAGACACCTCTAGTGACCAACTCGAGGAATTAGGATGCCACTTTAGGTGAGGAAGTGGATGCTACCATTTATCAGGAGCTAGTGGATTCATTGATGTATCTTGTGAACACATGACAAAATATGTGCTATACAATCATCCAGTTGAGCCAAGATATGGTTAGGCAAACCAAATTGCATTGTAAGGTAGCTAAGCATGTTTTATGACACCTAAAAGGCACCATCCAATTTGGATTATGGTATAGACGGACAGAGGGAGTGAAGCTATGTAGATTCATGGATAGAGATTGGGTGGGGATTCCGTTAGACTGAAAGAGTACATTAGGTGGAATTTTCAATGTTGGGTCTGCAACTGTTTCCTAGTAAAACAAGAAGCAAATATATGTGGTACTCAACTCAACAGAAGAAGAATACATGGCTGCAAGTCAAGCAACATGTGATGCAATCTGGATGAGAAAGATACTTGTAGGATTGTTTGGTCATATGATGGATCCAACTGTGATCTAATGTGATAATCAAAGTTGCATCAAACTCTCTTATAGTATTGTATTTCAAGCTGGATCCAAGCATATATATATTATAATATATATATATATATATATATTTGTATTATGTTTATGTATATATGTATATATGTTAATCTATATATCTATATTATATATATATATATATATATATATATATAATATATTGACCATTTACAGGACTGTGAGTGGAGGCAGATAATGTTTCCACAATACATTCCGATAGAGGAACAAGATGTTGACATTTTGACAAAGGCCTTGTTAAGAGGTAAGTTCAAGTTACACAGGTGTAGGGTAGTGGTCGTTGATAATCCCTCTCTTACTAAGATCACCAGTAGAAAATGAGAAATTAATGACAAGGTGACTAAAAGACTTAGTCACGACAACTTTTCCAAGTGAAATACTACCAAAAATGGGAAATCTTAAGTGACCGAACTAAAAACGACTAACATAAATCACTAATTTAGGTGTGGATTAAAATATGTGACTAGATAATAAGTAATGCAACTAAAAATGACTAACATGAATGACTAATTTAGTCTAAGAACAAAAATACAACTACCTAACAAGTACTAGAATAATATGAATCAATTTTTTATGTTAGTCATCTTCATTGTGTCAAGCAATCTAAACTTACAAGTGATAGGGGATTGAAAGGTTGTTAAAGATTGGTTGAAAGGTTATCCTTCCTTAACACTTCTTCATCCTCACATGGTGTATATGTGAGCCAACTTTGAATTATTT
>APFE030314403.1:0-49479 GCA_000404065.3 Pinus taeda | reverse complement strand
TTTTAAGACTATAATATCAAATAAAACTACTTTAATTTCATATTAACTGACCTAGATCCATCTTAACCCCAGATCTATCAAGTACCGAGAGGGATCCAATCTCTCGAGGAAATGTTTGCACCTTGAGAGATTGGATCTCTCTCGACACTTGATAGTTATAGGATTAATATGGATCTAGGTTGGTTATATAATACTATATAATATATATATTTGTATTTGTGTCTCTTTCTTATTCCCTCTATCTATCTCACCCCCAAACATACACACACTCTCTCTCCCTCTCTTCACCTTCTTTGTCTATCTCTCTCTTCCCCTTCTCTCCCTCTCTATCTATATCCTTCTCTCTATTCCCTCCCACCCTCCTCTCTCCCTCACTCTCACTCCATGACTCCCTTGTCACCCCCTCTCTCTCCACCTTTCTCCCTCTATGTTTTTATTTTTCCCTTCCTCTCGTGCCCCATCCAATTCCAAATCTCTCTCCTCATCTCTATCTCCCTTCCTCTCTATCCCTTATCTCCCACCTCCCTCTATATCTCCCCCCAAAATCACTTTCCCTCTCTCTCTCTCTTCTGTCCAACTCTATCAATATCTCCCCCCCTTGTCCTTCTCCATCTCTATGCGTACATCTCTCTCCCTTCTCGTTCTCTCCCTATCTATATCCTCACCTCTCCTCTCACCCTCGCTCTCTCTCCATCTCTCCCTTCTCACTCCTCTCTCTCTCCACCTCCATCTCTCTATGTCTTTGTTCTTTCCTCCCTCCTCTCTCTCACTCCAACTCCGTTGCTCTCTCTCTCTCTCTCTCTCTCTCTCTCTTCCTTCCTCTCGTTCCCACTCTCCCCCCCATCACTCTCTCTTTCTCTCCACCCTCCAACTTTTTCACTACCTCCCTCCCTCTCTCAACCCCTCCCAAACTCTCTCTTAAATTTGATCAAATTGTATTGTGTTTAGGAAATTATCTAAAAAAAAAAAAACTTAATTGGTTTTAAAATATTAAACTTATATTTTTGATCAATCATGTCAAAGAAAATAAAATAATGAAAAACTTAAAAAAATCTTGCCACTATAATATTATATATATAATATATATATATAAAGAATCCACATAGATCCATGTTAGCTTAATTTTATTAAAACCTTAAATTAATTTCTATGGGAATATTTTTAGTAGTCTTGAGGATAGAGGGTTTTTAGATATATCTCAAGTTGTAACATACCTTTTAGATTCAATTAAAAAAATGTTGTAAAATTAAATTAAAATATTTACAAGTTAATATCCATGGTAAAGTGAGGGTGAATATCTATGGTTAACAATCTTGTCATATTGTTATAAAATATTTTGATTGTGAAATAATTTATCTTTTTTGGGCATGTGGTATTGACCCATGGTATTGTAACAAAGGCTATTTTTTACAAGTTAAAAATATTTTGATTGAAATAATTTATGTTTTTTTGGGCATGTGGTATTGATAATCCATGGTATTAATAATCCATGGTATTGACCCATTATATTGTAACAAAGACTATTTTTAGCAGTTAATAATATCTACCAAGTTAAAAATATTTTGATTGTGAAATAATTTATGTTTTTTGGGCATGTGGTATTGATAATCCATGGTATTGACCCATGGTATTGTAACAAAGGATATTTTTTAGCAATTAATAATATCTATCGTAATGTGGGGGTGAATATCCACGATTAAGAATCTTGTCATATTGTTATAAAATATTATGGTTGTGAATTAAGTTATGGTTTTTACACCTGTAGTATTGATAAGCCATGGTATTGGCCCATGGTATTGTAACAAACCCAAGTTAATAACAAAATCAAAATATAACAAATTGAATTTTATTATTTTTATTTTTTATTATTATTTGAAGCCATATTTAAATGTTTACACTCATCCCATATCATTTTTAACTTCTTCTTTTTAATTCGGCGTCTTATGCAAAAATAACAATTCTTATTAAAAATAAATCATTTAACCCAATTGTAATTTATTATTTATTTTATTATAAATATTTCTTTCTTTTTCATTTCCAGTTTAACATTGGGTTGAAATAAAATATTCACAATATTACAACATCACATTGTAGCACTGCATTTTTCTAGGCCTTGTTGATATCTGTGTGGAAATTCCAGAAGAAGGAATACCATCAACGTGATCTATTGATTTCATGGGATTTGAACCCCAGATTTCGTGGGATTTGAACCCCAAATGGAGTTTTCACAGGAAACACCTTAGGAGAGAAACTCCACGGGAAACACCTTTAGAGAGCATCAGCGATTAGATGGAGGAAGTGTGTGGAGATTTTGGTCATTTGTACATGGGTATGAATTTGGACTTTGAAGAGTTCTTCCTTTTTACTAAATATGATTTTTGTTCTTATGGGTAAATAATTTCGAGGGCTTATATGATTAAAGAATAAATAAATAATTTCGAGGGCTTATATGATCAAAGAATAAATTTCATCTAGAGTTTAATGATTATGATAATGTAGATCTTGATTGTGGCCAACAATTCATCAAAAGACAATGCACAAGTAAGCATTTTGCATGTCCTTATTATACAAAGGGTTTAATGGTTATTATAATGCAGATCTTGATTGTGGCCAACAATTCATCAAAAGACAATGGAAAAGTAATCATTTTGCATGTCCTTATTGTAGAGATCAGTTCACTCTTCCCTAACCTTTATAGGGTCAAAATGCATGAAATTTTATTTTTCTCCAATTCATCAAAAGACAATGGACAAGTAAGTTCACTCCTCCCTAACTTTTCTAGGGTGAGAATGCATGAAATTTTATTTTTTCTTTTCACCTTTTTTTAGTGGTTGATTGTTTGTGTAATTAACTCTACCATGCCCAAATTCAAACGTCTTGAGTGATGTAAGAAAATTTTATAGTGGGATGCAAATACGAGACCTTCCTCAAACTTTGTTACATGAAATTAAAGTTTCTTGTAATCACGAACATATGATATTTTATGTTTCATCCTTAAGTTATGATCTCAATGCATACAATTTTAAACCAAGTTACTATATTTTAAATAGAATATACTTAGATCCAATAAACCTTACAACTCTCCAAATCTTAGGTTAATTTCATCTAGAAAGAAGGAACCTCAATGTCTTTTGCGATTTAGACTCAATGCTTATAGGCGATGACTAAAAATGGAAGAACCCAAATGGTCTGATAACTTTTACCCACCCATAAATTTCCAATACCTTTGCTATTATACTGAACCTAAATAGAAAGAGTAGAAGAAGAAGAGGAGACTGAATGAGGTGAACCTTTACTTGTTTGATACTTTTCAAAAGTTGGGCATGCCCTTGATTCGAAGAAGAGATTGACCAATGTTGTTTTAGATGTTGTTTTTGACAGTGCTTTCATTGCTACCATGCATAGGTAGACTCTATAGGCATTTGAGGTTATCTTTTGTTCATTATAAGAGGTAATTTAGGAGTATCTTGATCTAGTTAGGAAGTAGCTTAGAAGGGTTGTTCCTCCTCCTGATAAATATTATGTTACATTGTATTTTTTTTTAGTGATAGCTCCTTCTATTAAATCTCCAAACACACTTTGTCACCCATGAAAATATCCACTTATTTTAGGATGAATGAGATGGAGACTAGGTAGTTTGAGAGGACTCTCTTTGTTGTAGATGAGAGGAGTTCTGTGACATATATTGAATGATGCACTAGACCATTTTATGACACCAATCATCTCCATGCCACAATAGCGGATCTCTATTGCACCGAGGGAGAAATGATAAAGTATTCCACTATAAATAATTGGATGTCCGAGATGAGGAATGCAGACGTGGGATTTATAATTTTATTACGAAAAGAGGTTTGTGCGATGGAGACAAATCAAGGATTTCATGGACCTAAGTAGAGACTGGTTCGACAATCATTTGGAAATACTCAAGCATTGTTTTGAAAGGCGATGATGCAATTTGAGAGTTCTATTCTGTTGCCTTAAAAAATAACTATCAATAGGGGGGGACAAAGATGTTTCATATAGGGAAGAACTGCAGGAGTAGGATTGTTTGTAAAATTATATCTATAGGAAAGTCAAAGAAATACTACAGAGGATTAGTATAGGTGCAACCAAAATCTCATAATGCAAGGAATTTTTCATAGTGTGATTCGATGCTCATCAGTGACCAAGCAGCTATAAATACTTATCATTACATTCAGGTACAATTTGAGTTGTATTCTAAAGTCTCTAATTTCATTTATTGTTTGTCCTTCTTGTGTCCTTGTCTCTCTTAATTTCATTGTGGTAAGATTGGAATGGTTTAAAAAATCAAACATATCATTGAGTAAAATAGACACCCACATGTCACTACATGTCATTGTGCACACTCTCTGTTTTTTATACAATTAGAAGTGAGCAATATGATGTGTGCACAACTAAAAATCCTAGTTGGCATGATGAATCTAGTCTTAGCATGGAAATCGAAACCAAGAATCATAAAATATCAATAAATTTGTGACATGGAGGAAAAAACACAATAAAAGATTCTATGCCAACATTGTCTATTTACTGCAAGTTTCTACTAGTATTTCATAATTTTCAAATATGGTGGATGTCATGAATATTCCCTCAAGAAAACTTACCGACTTGAAGATAAGATGGTCAATGCAACTATTTACCCTAAATAGGCTAAAGTTACATAATTAAAACAAGTTTGAAAATAACTAGAAACACTGTCATTGTTTATTTTAAATAGGCTAAATTTAGGTAATTAAAACAAGTTTGAAAATCACCAGAAACACCACCCCCACATCATTTTATTTCTAGTTTTACAAGATAAGATAATATTGAAT
This sequence comes from Pinus taeda, assembly GCA_000404065.3. Taxonomy (NCBI): domain Eukaryota; kingdom Viridiplantae; phylum Streptophyta; class Pinopsida; order Pinales; family Pinaceae; genus Pinus; species Pinus taeda. The sequence goes on along the minus strand of APFE030314403.1, from coordinate 44,647 downwards.
AGAATTATGAGCACTTCCATTTAAATTGACCATACATAAAATAAAAAACAAGGTTGATGCTTTTAAAAGCTATATCCATCATTAAATATAAGATATGACAATGGTGGCTCATAATTTTAAAGGCTATATCCATCAACAACTATATAATAAGAGTTAATGAGATGAGAAAAAGTTTGTCTTGAGATAACATGTAAACGTCATATTACTTATAACTCATGTATATTGTATCTTATTGTGCATATAAATATGGAAGGGGAATGAGTAAGCATTTTCACATTGGTTTAAAATTTCCCCTTGGTTGGTGAAGAACCAATTCATTGCTTTTTTTGTTAGAGTATTAAGTTATTAACTAAAGATAAAAAATATGTTAGTATCTTAAATGACTGAAAAAGGATATTTAGAATGTTATATAGAAGTTACATTTCACGTAGCTATATCTACCTTGATGTAACTATAATATTCCAACTCCATTTTTTTATATAGAAGCTACATTTCATGTAGTTATAGGAGTTACATTTTACATAGCTATATCTACCTTGGCATAACTACAATATTCCAACTCCATCTTTTTCACACTTTTCAACATTTTAAAGATTTGTCTATTTTAGTGTGATTATGAAATTAAATAGTTGATTTATTTAAGACATCTCCTATTTGCAACATTTTGAATGATTAAGTTGGATTTTGGGTAGGTTTTTGTTACTACCATATATCATGTTTTAAGTAGATGGTGTTTTATAATTCACCCAAGAGCCTTTAGGAGCAACCTTGAATTGCATGCTTGTTTCCATTATACATCTAATATTTGCAATCCTTTCCACGTGAAGAACCCAATAACCCATGTTGAACATGAATCAAGTACCTCAAAAATTGGGGAATATCAATTATTTTATTTCCAGAGGGGGATATATCCAGAGAAAGCAATGCCAGTTATCATAAATGGATTTTGCCCGGTTGTATTTAATGAAATTCCAGTAGAATTTGCTACCAAAGTAAATCAATTGATGTATTTGAAGATTGAAAATAGTGTTGAATAGTGTTGCAAGATAATATATATATATATATATATATAAATAATATAATATAATATATAATAATATAATATATAATATATATAATATATATATATATATATTATATCTATAGAATGATCTAAAGTGCCATGAGATGGTGTCTCAATAGCACTATTGCCCAGTGATGGGTGCTAGATGTAGATAGCTTTCTCATGTCCTACAGGTAAGTCATATCACTATATTTCTATGAATATCGAAATACGTTCAAAGTTTGTCTTAGATAAGGAAATATGTATGTGCTCTTGAATTTATCTATGTTGTAATAAGATCAAGAATAAAGTTGTCATTGCAAATAATTGGGATCTACCATGTAAATTTACTTTACTACATGAAATTCTTGAGTTTTTAGATCCCAACTAGTTAGGGTTGAATTTATTTTTGTTGTAATGAGATTAAGAATAAATTTTTCATTTTAATCATTGAAATCTACCATGTAATATTTATTCACTACAAGAAATTGTTTATTTGTTAGAGCCCAACTTAGTAGGATTATGAAGAGTCCTCTTTCATGACAATATTTATGAATGCTCTATTATTGCTCAAAGAATTACATATTACATAAAAGTGGAAAATAAATGAGACGCTGCTGAATGGTTTATATTTTAAATTGTGTGGAGGAAGTATAAAATAATTTTCAGTTGCATTCAAATATTTTGGAACACCCACTAAAGTGCTTCATTTTCCTCTTAGTTAATTCCATTTCTACTATCCCAATGCTTCTATAAGTCCTTCTCCAAAGTGATCTCTTGACTATCTTGGAGGGAAATTAATTACTTGATTGGAACCCATGGATTACAATTTGATTAGGAGCAAGTAATGAGAAAGCTTCATATTATTCAATATATTCTGCAAGTTAAAAGCATATTGAATGATTTCCTTTCTATTTGATTGATATGATAATCACTAGAGCATTAATTAGGATTTTGAGACCTTTTTCAATGATTTTTTTTTTTTTTAAAGTTATGTTCTCAATTAAAGAAATTAAAGAAAAGGTGAAAATGATGCAGTGGAAGGATTTTTTGTTTTAGTGCCTAAGAATTCCTTGCTAATGTGAAGGGCTTGGTATTTTCTTGACTCAATATTAGTCACATTTGACTTCCTAGCATTTCTTTTAATTTCATTTTTGTTATGTTTATATTGATATCCTTAAAGTTGCAGTGGCATGATCCGGATTATCCACAATTTCGTGTTCATTCTGTCGACGTTTCGAACCCCAAAGGGGGTCCATCATCAGGACTAAATTAGATAGAATATGAATGAAAGCTTGTTGAGAGAAGAGTCTGTCGACTTAGGTATAAATAAACCTAGATCCCTAAATTTTATAAAAAAGCCGACATTTATATATTTATATGATTTCTAATTTAATTATTTTTATTTTATTTTTATTTTTATAAATAGTTTTATAAATAATTTTAATTACTTATTTATTTAGTACTTAATTCATATAAGTTTAATTTATTAATTTAATTTCTTTTATTGTTTATTTCTATTTAATTAATTATTTAATTTTTTTTATCTAATTAATTATTTTATTTATTTGGATTAATTAATATAAATTTTGATTTTAATTATTCCTAATAATTCTTTTAGTTTTTTTATTTATTGTTATTTACCCATTGTTAATACCTATTTAGCTTTAATTCTTTCTAATTAATTAATTAATTAACTAATTAATTTTAATTTTATTTATTAATTTATTTATCAAATGTTAATCTTTGGTTGTTATTAATTATTTTAGTTTAATTAATTGACTAATTCTATTTAATTTTTTATTTTGAATAAATTAGCACTGATATTTTAAATAATTAAATAATTTTGATTTTAATTAATCTAATTTAATTTAATTGACTAATCAAGATAAAATTATTTTTAATTTTCTATTATTAATTATTTAATTAATTAATTTAAATTTAATTATTTTTTTTATTAATTAATTAATGTTTATTAATTCTATCCATAATTAATTTTTTTAATTTTTTATTGTTATTTACCATTTTTTCATGTTTTAACCTTCTGAGCCCTAGTTTATCTAATTAACTAATAATTTATAACCTTTATTTTATATTAACAATGTAATTTTTGGTTATAATTTATTTGAGAATTTTATTTTAATTTACATTTTATATTTTAATAAGAAATCAATAAATTAAAAATAAAATAAAATAAAATAAATTTATTTAATTTTGATTAATTAATCTTATTAAATTTAATTAAAAAATTAATTAATTAATTTTATTAATATGAAAACCCCTAATACTATGCCTCTGAAGGTCTGGAAGGGTTCATTTGTCTAATTAGGGGAAGCCAATTTCCGTTGATTTCAGTCCCATTGTCCCTATTGAGGTTCTGAGGAAATTTCATAATTTTGATGGCCTCTCTCATTTTCCTTTTATGATAATTATCCTCTCTTGTAATTATCTTAGCGTCTTCCAAACACACATGATGTTTGGTTTTGGACGAGTGTTCTGCAAGCGCTGATGTACGGGACCTCTCACTCTTTATATCAGCCGCATGATCTTTTAGTCTTATTTTCAAAGACCGACATGTTTCCCCAATATAGCTCTTGCCACAAGAGCAATCAATCTTGTACACACCCTTGAGTTGTTGATGATCAATGTTATCCTTTACTAACCTCATCATTTGCTTTATAGTTCCACAAGTTGTAAATTGAGTGTCTATGTTGTTCTTTTTAAAAAAAATTGCAATCTTATCTGTAATCCCCTGGATGAATGGAAGGTAAACTTTTCTATAATTCTCTTTCTTGTCTTTAGGAGGATGCTTAGAGAGGACCTTATCCTCAGCTCTTCTTATAGCTTTCTTGATACTTCACTCTTTGTACCCAAGGTTTTTGAAGACAGAGGTTAAGTGCTCAATCTCTTCTTTTAGGTGATCATGGTCAGAAATCTTGAAAGCCCTAACAACTAGAGTGTTTAAGATGCCAGATTTTTGGGAAGCATTCCATCCATATATCCTGCATTTTGCATTGTTTAATAGCCCACCTAATACCTATAAGAAATCATCCAGAAATTTTTTGAACCTCCTTGCTATTATTGTTGAAGCCCCTCCTAGCAGCAATGTATCATCAGCAAAAAGTGAGTGGTTTATTGTTTTAACTCCTTTTTCTATTATGATCCCTATGATGCTTCTTTCCTTTCTTTGGTTTTCCAAAACCCTACTTAAAGTTTCTGCCATTATAATATATAGGAAGGGAGAGACAGGACAACCTTGCCTAAGGCCTCTTGTGCTTTGGAAGAAGTCACTAGGCCTTCCATTTATAAGGGGGGCAATCCAAGGAGTAGAAATGCATGCCTGTATGACTTCCCTTATTTCTCTTGAGATACCAAGTTTTTGGAGGATAGCCAATAGATATGGATGGTTGATCCTGTCAAAAGCTTTAGCCATATCTAGCTTGCTTATGAGGCATTTCTCTTGCCTTAGCATATTGGAGTGTACAACTTCCTATACAATAATGACATTATCTATGATTTGCTTGTTGGGCACGAAACCTCCTTGGTTTTCAGATATGATTATTGGGAGTAATTCCTTGATTCTATTTGCAGCTATTTTTGTTATTCTCTAGTAAGAATATTTGCATAGAGGGATAGGGTGAAACCTATTGAAAGTTGAGGGGTTTGCTTCCTTTGGGATTAGAGCAAGATAGGAGGATTTTGTGTTGCCTCCTATTTTTTTATTTATTGAAGACATTCTTCACCATTCTTAAGAAATCCTTTCTGATGGTATGCCAATGAGATCTGTAGAATGCTATTGTGAAACCATCTAGCCCAGGGGCTTTGTCTCGATGCAAGCTCCATATGGCCCCCACTACCTCTTCTTCTGTGGGATCCTTGCACATTGCAGCATTTTGTTCTTTTTTAATTTTTTTTTTGTGCTTTAAAAAATCTTCACTCTTAGCCATTTCTCCACTGGATGATAGTAAGCTTCTAAAGTGTTGATAGGCTGCTATTTTTAGTTCCTCAGCACCTCTGACCTCTTGGCTTTCAACTTGAATTTTTTCTATTTGGTATCTTGCCCTTCTTATTTTCATTGTGTTGTGGAAAAATGATGTGTTTTTGTCCCTTGCCTTGAGCCACAAACTTCTGGATTTAAGTCTTTCCTCTTATTCTTCTTTCCTATTTTCCCCATATATTTCTCAGAAGATTTCCTTCTCTCTAAGATAATCTTGCTTGCCTTCTACTCAGTTTTCTTTTTCAGTTTGCATGCTCTCCATTTTTCTGTTGTAACTCTTATTTCTTTTTTTTTAATTTCATTTGGTCTTGCCCATTCCTTTAATTTGGTTCTTGCAATTTTTAATTTTGTTTCCTAGATATACTGTGGTGATCCTGGTACTCTTGGCTCCCATGATTCCTTGACTATTTCATTGATTTCTGTGTTGTTGTCCCAAATTGAGCTGTATCTAAATGGGAGCGGTCCTTGGTTTTCCATTTTGCCCATCACTATTGTCTCTGGTTTATGTTTAGATGCTGTGGTGTGTATAATCTTTTATTTTATGGAGTTGTGCGTTGCTACTATGTTTTCTTGTATCCGAATTCTATCCAGCCTCTCTTTTATGTTGCTTTTGCAAACTCTTTTATTTCTCCAAGTGTATTTCCCATTGCTAGGCGGGATGTCTAGTAAATTGTGTTGTTCCATTATTTTTTCTAGAATATCCCTGGATGGGTCAGTATGGTATGTTCCTCCAAACTTTTCTTCTATACTTCTTACCAAATTTAAATCTCCTCCTAGAATTATTTTCCCAGCTTGTATTTCTTTTAGTGCTTCTTTTATGGTGGCCCAACATTGTTCTTTTTCCTTGTAGGGATTTGGGGCATATATATTTATAACATTGTACCTCTCCTTTGTGCTAATTTGCATTAGATCCATTTGGATCTAATGGTGGTATTTTTTGTGTTTTATTAACTCCCATGTTCCTTTTTTCCATATTGTGCAAATACCTCGAGATGATCCTATTGCCTGTATTACTTCCCCCTCATAATTTCTAAATTTTTTAATTTTATATTTTCAGTTTCTTGATTGTTTGTTTGTCTCCTGAATCATAAGGATATCTAGGTTTTCTTTTGCCAGAATGTCTATTGTGGCATTTTCTTTGACGGATGATCCCATTCCTCTACAATTCCAGGAGACCACTATCATTATTTACTTGTTGGGTGGCGGATGGCTCCTTTCCCTATTTGATGACTCTTTTAGTTGTTTCTTGTACTCCTTCCTAAGAAAATTTACAGAGGTTGTTGCATTCCTAATTCCATTTCCTTTGCTGCTGCTTCATCCCTGAGTTCTTTGTTTGCATTTCTTCCTGCTTTTTTTTGGTGTTCTACGTTTGGGGGTGCTTCCTCTGATTGTTTTCTGGTTAGAATTTTGTCTATTGAGGGAGTATTGAGGGAGGGGGAGGGGTGTGAGAGTTTGATGCCAGAGGGGATGAAGAAGGTTGGGAATATGTTGTGGGGATCTGAATCTGGATTTGGATCTAGATCGTGGTGCAGGAGATGAGGGGGCTGAAGGATCCAGAGGCTCAAAAGGATTAAGGCTCGCAAGATGATTATTATCTTCTCTGGGTGATGTGTGATGGAGATCAGAGGATGTGGGGGATTGTGAGGTAGATAGATTTGTTTGTTTTTTTATTGGCTTCTTTCTTTTGACTTGTTCCCATTTGTTTTTCAGTTCTTCACTATTTTCATTTTCATTTTCTTTTTTTTGTACATCTATTTGCAAAATGACCATATTCATGACATACCTTGCATTTGAAGGGATTTTGTTCATAATTGTCATATGTGCATCCACTGGTCCACTTTGATTTTGATAGCTTCTGGTATCCCTTTCCCAAGATCCACTTCTACATAGATTCTGGCACATGCATGCATATCTTCCTTTGGCTTGCATCTATCTATATATTTCCCAACTGCGTTTCCTATGGCTTTGACTGAATTATCCAGGCCCCAATAGTGAAGGAGAAGGTGTGGCAATCTAACCCAGACAGGGATGGCATTGGGGACATCCATTTCTGGATCGAAATGTAGTGTCCATCTGTTTAGATATAAACCCCTTGTATCAATAAAATAAGGTCCATTTCTAAAAATCAGATGTTGATCCCCCTTGGTTTCAAAGTGAAAGATATAATATCCTCTTCCACAAAACCTGATTGAGATTTTTCCATCTATTGAGACAGTGCAATTCTTTTCTACCCATTTTTGGATAGTTTTGGGTGATGGCCATAACCCCATAAACTACCCCACTAATCCTTGCTCCACCAGAGAAAGTGTTGCTCTATGGGGAAGGGCAGGAGGAAATGAGATTTCAAGAATGTCTTCCAATCTTTTAACAAACTTTGTGACTGATGGTCTCTTCTTTTTCGAGCCCATTGCGGAGATGAGGGAGGCAAAAACTTTTGTTGTTCCTTCACTTTATTATTGTTGATCTGATAGAGGCTCTCCATCCTTTGGTGTGTCCATGGTGCTGAAACACCAGCAGTAGGGGCCGCTGAGGAGCAGCTACAAGCTTCTTATGTCTTTCTCTGGCTAGGGTTTCATTGCTTCTTTAGTGAGCAACACTCTCACATATTATTATGTCCTAAAAATTAGACATTTTTAACATTAAAATGTAAAAAATATTGATAAATTAATTATTAATAATTATTATATAATATATTTTATTAGATTAATAGAAATGTATAATTTTAACATTAAATTATAATGGTTGTGTATTTCTGTGGGTGTTTTTGAGAAATTAATTAAATATTCCACAGTCTTCATTCTTATTTCTATGGCGTTTCAGTCTGACCAAGACTCATCATGAGGACTGATTTACAAAGAATAGAAATAGAGCATTAATATGTTAGGTGAGTTGTCAATTGTTAGGCCGAGATCTAATGATTTGAATTTAAATCAATTTTATTATTTATTGTAATAATATTCTTTAATATTTATTTATTTTAATAATTTATTAAATTGGTTCATATTGATTGTATTTTTTCTTTAATTCTAATCTATAAATATTCTTTTAATTAATTTATTTTTAATTAATATATTATTTTTATTTATAAATTGATTTTCTTAATTTTGAATTATTGCTTAATTTAAGTTAATTTTATTAGTTTGTTTCTTCAACTAAGTTTATGTATCTTAGTAAGTTTTCCACTTATTTTAAATTTTAATTGAGTCTATATTAATCTATGTTTTTAAGGGAGGGATGTTTAGTGAATTGTTTCTTTTAATACTAGATTAATACTTAGTTTAAGTTTGTGCAATTGGTTTATTTTTAGGTTTTCTTTAAAATTATTATGTTTTTTTTTTTGTTTTTTTTAATTAAATATATTTATATTATATATATATATAATAATATATATATATATATATATATATATTATATAATTTTTTTTATTATATTAATTAATAGTTTAATTTGTAGGAGATTAATGTATTATTAATAATTAGATTCTAAACTCATATGTGTTTATGTTAATGGATTATTGTTAATGTATTCTAAATTGAACTTACTTATATTTAATATGAAGCCTAGTTATTATATTGAAAACGTAATTTTTCTTATAATTCTTAATGCTATTTTTATGGTTGGGAGAGGACTTGTTTTGACCTATAGAGGGTGGGAAAGAATAAGAGAAGTAGGGGGATACGAAAGGGAGGGTCATTTTAATCAATGGGGTGAAAAATGAGGTCTAGTTTCTACTAATTTCCCAACCTCCATCCCTATTGAGGTTATGTGGGTGCTTTATGATCTCAAGTGCCTCACGAACTTTACATTTAAAATGGTGTTTTTCTTTGGTAATGACCTTTGTGTATTCAAGGCATATATAGTGGTTTGTCTTACCTACATGTTTTGCTAAAGCTGAAGAACGGGTTCTTTCCTTACAGATATTTGCACTATGCTCTTTGAGCTTGATCCTGACTGACCTGCCTGTTTCCCAAATATAGTTTTCTCCACAAGCACAGTTGATATTATAAACACCTTTCCGCTCAAGCTGCTCTTGGTTGTCCTTGACCGTTTTCATTCATTGTTTAATAGTAGTCAAGCGCTTGAATGAAGTTCTCATATCTTTCTTTCTGAGAATTTTGGCTTATTTGTTAGTAACACCATGAATATATGGAAGGTAGGCATTAGTAGTGGGGGGCTTATTTGATTTGTCTTTTTTTGTTTCTAGATTTGGCTTTCTGAATGGCGTTGAAGATATCTTTATTACTGTATCCTAGGTTAGCAAATGTTCTTCTTAACTAGGTAATATCTTCCTTGATGTGGCTCTCATCTGATATTCTACGTGCTCTAGTGAAGAGGGTTTGAAGAACACCCATTTTTTGAGCTAGGCGGTGGTGTGAATGAGCACGGAGATAATTATTAATATGCGCCTTTTTTCTGAACATTTTGTGACCTATGGAACCATCCTTGTTTCTTATGAGGAGGATGTCAAGGAATGGTATGAAGTTATTCTCCTCAATATCCATTGTAAACTTCATGTCATTAGACATGCTATTGAGATGGTTTAAAAAGTTTTTAAGTTCATCATCCCGATTAGGCCAGTCAACACTCGTGTCATCCACAAACCTGACCCAAAACTTAGGTTTTAATGGGTAGGTGTCAAGAGCCTTCTTTTCAAAATTTTCCATGAAGAGATTGGCTACAATATGTGAGAGTGGTGATCCCATAGCCACTCCTGAAGTTTGCTAAAATATTTCCCCTTGGAAGGTGAAGAAAGTGGACCGTAGACAGATCTCAGCCAACTTTGCAGTTTGGGGGTCTACCACCTCATTTATCACTTGTATTGCTCCATCTGAGGGAATCTTGGTGAAGATTTGGACCACATCAAAACTGACAATTTTATCACTTTGATCTAACTTAGCATGTTTAATAAATTCAACATACTAGTTGGAGTCTTTGATGTAAGAGCTGGTTTTACCAACCAAAGGTGCTAAATTTCTTACAACATACTTTGCTAATTCATATGTGGGTGATCCTATAGTATTGACTATAGGTCTCAAGGGGACATATTTTTTATGAATTTTTGGGGCTCCATAAATACGAGGGGTAATTTCACTGTCAGGGGTAAGGCACTTTTTTAGTTTCTCGTCTAGATTGGCTTCTTTAATGGTCTTTTTGACCAATCTTGTAATTTTAGAGATGGGGTTTTTCTCTAGTTTTTTGTAGCTACCACTATTGTATAAATGGTCTTTCATTTTGTTTACATAATCCCATGATTCATTACTACAGTGGCACCTCCTTTATCATCCTTTAGAATGACAATGTCATTATTGTTCTTCAGATTTTTTAGGGCTTTAAGTTGTTCATGGTTTAGATTTATTTTAGGCGGTCTCGCTTTCCTTAGGATGACAACGCACTCTTGTCTGACAAGTTCTTTATCTTCATCATTGAGAGCCTTGATTCCATCTTCATGATTGCAGATAATTTCTTCGTTGGGGATTCATTTAGGGGCAAGGGAAAAATTGAGACCTTTGTCAAGGACTTCAATTTCTTCATTTTTTAGTTCATAACAAGAAATATTTATAAGTTTTTTTATTGTTAATAGAGTTATTGTGACGAATGTTTTTATTGTTTTTTTATCAGATGTGATGGTTGTATTAATATCTATATTTTCAACCATAATATTGGTTCTTATTTTATTATTATCTAGTGTATTATTCTTTTTATTATGTTCAATCATATTTAATGTATTAATGTTATCATCGTATTTCTTATCTACGCCTATGGTTTTATTATATCTAAATTATTATCTACGCTAATGTTTTTTGTAACTATGTTATTGTCATCTAAACCTAATTTATTTTGAATTTTGTTATCATTTGTTTCATACCTACCATCTGATTCATTAAATGTATTGTTTGACGATTTGTCTTGTATTACTTTTGTTCCAGTGTTTTCACTATTGATGACAACATTCGACCGTATTTCAGTCCTCATGACGAGTCTTGGTCTAGACTCGAAGCGTCGATTTAAAGATGAAGACTATGGAATATCCGAATTCAGTTTCTCATTTAATATACAATTAATAGTGGATATTTAATCTACTTAATTTAGAATGTTTCAAGAATTTTGGAGAATACTGAATTTATTTATACTTTCAAACTTTATACAAAATAATTAATATGTAGTTATAATTAATAATTAATAATAATCAATAATTTTAATTAACAAATTAACTATTAATAATATTAAATAATATATATTTTAATTATTATTTAAATATTAATAATTAAAAATGTTTATATACTTTAAAAAATAGTAATCCCAAGGTTATTGTATTGTTATCTTAAATAACATTAATAAAATTAGTTATTAATTAATTAACAATATATTCAAATATTAGTTAATTACTAATTACTAATTACTAATTTTTCATTAATAATTATTTTATATTACATTGCAATTTAAATATAAAATGATGGTGGTGTGTGGTGGTTGTTGTTGTGTTCAAGAGATGTGTATTATAAACTCTACTAATTAAAATCCACAAATTATTTGATAATAATAACAATGTTATTATTATTTATAATAATACTACTAATAATAAACATAATACATTAATATATAAACCTAAGGGATTAAATAATAATTAATAGATCAATAATTAGTTAGTTATAAATAATTAAAAAGGAAAATTAATATTCAACAATTAATATTTAAGTGACGGTTTAAATAGAGAGAAATGTAGAGATATAATTTCAACTAATGGCTATATTTGAACAATAATATTTAAATTATGATATTATTTTATTCATATATTAAAAACAAATATTATTAACTAACACCTATATTAAACAACTAGTTTTTGAAAAATAATATTTAAATAATGATATTAGTTTATTAGTTTATTAAAAAATGTTAATTGGTAACAACAATATTTTTTTTTTAAACCTTGGGAGGACCCTTCATTTTTTATTTATAATCGGCAAATTTACACCACATATATGAGATAGGTGGGCTCAACTTGCCTGATGGGAAAGCAAGTTTTTCTAGCCACCTATCCTTATTATAAGCCATCCAAAAAAACTAAAGTTTAAGACTTTTTAACCAAGCTAAGTATGTCTCAATTTCGTGACAAGACGTTATATGTCTACCTATCATAAGCATGCATAGTGTAAAGTAAATGTTACCCACATAAAACAAAAAGAAACCAGATTAACTAACTATTCTTGCTGCTCTTCCAATGTCGATTCCACCGGTGCCAGTTCCTTGATAGATTCTATGGGAATCTCTGTTAATTCAATTATGCATGGGATGTGCCTTTGGCTTCTTTCGAGACGAATGTCCTCCTTATTGAGTTGGAATTAGATTCATTGCAAATCTTGTTTGTAATTGGGCAGATCTTGCAGGGATAGAGCCATCCCCACTGATATTTGTTCCATGGCCTTCCCCAGTAGGCTTGTCATAAGCCAATAGAGATAGAGAGTCTATATAAATTGACTTATTCTTCCTCTGGTATTCCCAGGATCCGGGACTAAGGTCCTCCAGTTCTTTATCTCCTCCTTTGTCTCACTATTTTTCTTAATTTATTCCTCCCATTCTTCCAGCAGATTACGGATGCCTACATTCGTTCGCTGCCGGTATGCTGCGGCAGCTTCACTAATGAGGTGTTCAAAATACTTCCTTCCTTTATGTGGTTCTGAGGTGCTTAGATCTTTGGCCTTTGCAAGCTCCCTCCCACATCTACCGCTACCTCTTCCTCTCGCACGATGAGCCATCTCCACTTTGTTCGAGACCTTTTCATAAGAAAGAGGTGTTAACCTCTGGCTTTGAATCTTATTTTCGGTGTTCTCCTTAATCCTTTTCATAGCCCAATTACTCTAGCAACAGGTCACAAGTTGGGTGGCAGCCCAGTCAGAAGACAAGGCGAGTCTACTTATCCAGTCGTGCTTCTCCCTTCTCCCTTCCTAGTGCTACTCATACCTTGAATGGCTGGTGGTCCCCTCTCTCCACCATGGAAGACTCCCCATGCTTAAGTAAGCCTTCACATTCCCCTCTGCCTAGTCAACCTACACTGATCCTCTACCCATCCTTAGTACCCAGCCTCTCTTATTCCACTTGAGTTAACACGCTAGGTCAATATGCAGCTCTCAGGTGCAGTTTCCTGGCCACTGGCTAGGTCAATACTAGGATGCCTTATAGCCAATATGAAAAACCAGATAATAGCCATGCAATGCCTGCAATGCTTTCCCCAGCAAGTCCCCCAATTCCCCTCCCCAGGTTTCTCCCAATCCCTCTAGCAAGAAATAAATCATGTTTCCATTGCAAGAGGGTTGTAGGACCAAGATACGCAACTGTTCTCACTCCGCAAATTTCGTCGATGGTACCAGTGCCTCCATACTCTAATGCTCCAACTCCAAACTCCGCAAACATCAATACAATTACCATTCCCCTGTCTTAACTTAACTGTTGTGCCTCCCTCCTTGTCCTTGTCGTTCCTACCACCTTTCCTGCCACCCTTGCATGTATTCAAGTGAAGGGCCACCACACCCATCACCTTGAGCGTGTGAGGGGCAGTGGATGGTACCTTTGCTTTACTCCTCATAACGGCTATATTAAACGGCTAGTTTTTGAAAAATAATATTTAAATAATGATGTTAGTTTATTAATTTATTAAAAAATATCAATAAGTAACAACTATATTAGTAAAACCAAAAATTACTAATTTTTGAAAAATAATATGTAAATTATGATATTAGTTTATTAATTTATTAAAAGCAAACATTAATAAGTAACTTCTATATTAAACAACTAGTTTTTGAAAAATAATATTTAAATTAATTTATTAAAAAAAAAAATCAAAGTCAAACTCTACACAAGGAGGGAAGTCAAAAATTAAAAAAATGAGTCAAGGCCCTAATCTAGACAAGATAATTTAATAAATAAAATAATTAATGTAAATAAAATAAACTAAATTAAAAATAATTAATGGAAAAATAAAACAAAAATATACACAAGTGAAAAGAAATATATAAATATATATTTCAGTGAATAACGAGTGGAAACTTACAAGATGGAAGCTCTGCAACTAAAAACTTAATGGCGGCCATGTGGTAAAAACGACAGGGAGGAACAAAGACAAGGTTAGGGTGCAGAAAACTTAGAGCTACAGTAGTAGACAAGGCGGACAACTGAGGGACATAGTTATGACAGAAGAAGTCAAGAGGGGAGAGATCCCCTCCTATCGGGATACCGTGACAGGGAACAATTAGAACAGTCAATCGACAAAGGAGAAACAGAACGCTAGTCGGGTTCTGGGAGCGACCTGGCAGGTGGGCAGAAGGGGAAGATGTGTGCCATGTGTAGAGGAGAAATCGAGGTTTGTGATTCATGTGAATAAACTGGAAAGGTACAGAAGTTACATGAGAGATCATGCCCTTATTTGCAAGTTTGTCGGTGTATGGCCGTTGGAACGAGACCTTACCAAGTGGATTCAGCAAAAATGGCAGCCCCAAGGACACATTGAGCTCAAGCTGGGAGCGAAGGGCTTCTTTACGGTAATCTTCTCAAACCTACAAGATAAGGAAAGAGTGTTTGAAAATGGCCCTTATTTTTATTATAATGCTAGTCTTTTTATGAGATGTTGGGAGGAATGCTACAACCTCGATAAGGAAAAATTTCTAGCAGCGCCAGTCTGGGTTCATTTATTTGGGCTACCCATAGATTTTTGGGACCCAGAAATTCTAGAGGGGATAGGAAACTCAATAGGGAGTTTTGTGAAAATAGCAGAAATGATGAAGAAAGGAAGGTATACATCGTATGCCAGGATATGCATCTATATGAACTTAGCAAACCCCATCCCATATTCGGTGGAACTTGAGTATCATGAGGAAGTCTGGCAACAAAACTTAGATTATGAGCATATACCGTTTAGATGTCGTAGATGCCATGAACATGGCCATGTGGTCAAGGAGTGCTTGATTACAATGGAAGAAGAAGAAAGGAGAAGTAACTTGCAAAAAAGAGGGCCAGCTGACCACGAAGGATTCTAAGAGGTGAAAAGTAAAAGGAAAATAAACAAAGAAATCTCCAAGGAAGGAAAGAATGAAAAACAACTAATTACAAGGAAATCAAATAGCGTTGAAATATTACAGGAAGAGGGAGAAGAGGAGGATCAAGCCATGGAAAATCAAGAAGACAAAGAGTCAGACAGTAGCTCTAGTAGTGAAAGAACACGCAAAAAAAGGAAAGCCCCGAGTGAGGCCTTGGAAAAAGGCAAGGAATAAGAAGAAATAGCAGAAGAGATGGAGATAGACATAGAGACAATCATGGAAGATCTATGTCAAGAAGAAGAAGTCCTAAGAAAACTACTGAATGAATGGAGGAATTTGGAGAGCTAGAAGAAAAACAGAACAAATCAGCAAGGGCAAGGTAAGGGAGGGAAAAAAAAAGAGGAAGGAAAAATCTTAAAGATTCCATCCAATTAGTGGGAGAAATGCTGGTGAGGACAGGGAGAGTGGAATATTAGAGGCCTAGACAACAAAGGGAAACAAATACATTTAGCAGAAAAACTAAGGAAAGACAAACCACAAATAATGCTCATTCAGGAAACTAAATTTTAGGGCAGAAGATGGAGGAAATCCTCAATAAAATAAGTCCAAGATATGAGCAAGTAACCATAGACACCAAGGGAAGTGCAGGAGGTATAACAGTCATTTGGAACCTAGCAGAAGTCCTATCATTGGGCAAAGTGAATGGGTGGTTGTGTCGGCTATCTACGGGCCCCTTACCCAGGCAGATAGAGGCCTATTCCTTAGCCATTTAGAAAAACTTAAAAACATGCACTAGGAGCAAAGGTGGATTCTCGCAGGAGACTTCAACTTGATAACCTCGAAGGAAGAGAGGAAAGGAGGAATCAACAGAGAAGAACCGGAGATGGAAAGATTCAGAGTTGTCCAATTAGACGTAAGGCTGGTAGATATACCTACAATAAATGGGAAATACACCTAGAACAATAGAAGAGGCGGGAATAAACAAATTGTGTCAAGATTGGATAGATTTCTCGTCTCTGAGCACTTAATAGGTATGGACATTTTCTACGAAGCCTCCATCCTCCCCTCTATAGGGTCAGATGATTGGCCAATTAAACTGGAAATAGCCATGAACAATCAAAATAAAAAGAGACCTTTTCGTTTCGAGTCCTTTTGGCTTAGAGCTCCGGATTTCATAAACAAAGTAAGACACTGATGGTAGGAAACCAAGATGGGAATGGAAGGCGGGAACAAAATGCACACACTCCATCTCAGACTTAGGGAAATAAAGGGCAGAATTAGGAAATGGAATAGGGAAGAGTTTGGCAACATCCAGCAGGAGAGAGGAAAACTATAGACTGGAATGGCAGGAATACAACAACAAATCATCAAGGAAGGAAGAAGCCAGGAGTTGGTAGAGGAGGAAGGCAGATTAATCATCCAATTGGAGGAAATATGCAAGAAGGAAGAAATTCTGTGGAAACATAAATCACGTATCCATGGATAAAAGAAGAGGAAAAGAACTCCAATTTTTTCCACAAAGCGATGCGAAATCATAAACATCACAACATAATTTTCTCACTGAAAGATAGTCAAGGAAATAGAGTGATGTAGCAGAAAGACATGGAGCAGCTCCTGGTGGACTATTTCAAAGGCATCCTAACAGAGCCAAACATCAACAGGGCGGAGGAAATAGATAAGGTCTGTCAACACATCCCAAAGAAGGTAACTAGAGAACAAAATATGGCTTTGCTCAGGGTTATCACAAAGGAAAAAGTGGAGGAAGTGGTTAACAAAATGGCGAAGAATAAGGCCCTAGGTCTTGATAGATTCACCATTGAGTTTTACCAAGTAGCGTGGAGTTTCATAGGAAACGACCTGTTGGACCTTGTGGAGGAATCAAGGTGTACAAAACGCATACATCAGGGACTGAATGCTACCTTCTTGGCTTTGATCCCAAAGAATGGAAATTCAGATGAACCGTAGGGTTTCAGACCAATTTCCCTCTACAATGTAGTGTACAATATCCTAGCAACAATTATGGTGAATAGACTCAAGCCAATTCCGCCAGGCCTTATAGCCCAGGAACAAACCAGTTTTGTTAAAGGGCGGCAGATAATAGACGGAATTATAGTTGCCCAGGAAGCGATTCACTCCCTTAAAAACTCTCAAACCTAGGTATGCTAATCAAATTAGACCTGGCTAAGGCTTATGACCGCCTTAGTTGGGGGTACTTGGATAGCATCCTCAAAGCCCATGGATTTGACCCAAGATGGGTGAACTGGATCTTGTCTATGGTGAGCACTCCGGTGATGTCAGTCTTGTTGAATGGCACACCGAACGAAGCCTTCAACCCCTCAAGAGGGCTTAGACAGGGAGATCCCTTGTCTCCGTTTCTTTTCATCCTGGCTACGGAAGGATTAGGTAGGTTGGTAAAAGCTCAAGTAGCTAGAGCTCAGCTGAAGGGGCTAAGAATGTGTGGGAATGATCTCCCAGTCATTCATCAACAATTCATTGACGATGTAATGCTTTATGGTCAGGTCATGCTTAAGGAGGCACAACAGATTGTCAAAACCTTATCTGAGTTCAACCAAGCTTCCGGGACAAAGATCAATAAAGAGAAATCTGAAATATTTTTTTTCAACACATAGCTAGTAGCCCAAATATTTTTAGCGCGCACAATGGGATTTAGAATGGGAACCTTTCCAACAAAATACTTGGGTATTATGCTTAATGAGCACCAATATTAGGCTGTTAACTGGGAACCTCTAATCAACAAACTCGGGAATAAGATGGAAAATTGGGCCTTTCGCTGGATGAACACCCCCATTTGGATAATTCTTTTAAAAGCTGTTATGCAAGTTATTCCAATACAACAGATTTCGTGCCAAGCTATCCCCAAGTCCATTAGTCAAAAGCTATTAGCAATGTTCAAGAAATTTCTTTGGCATGGAAACAGTAAAACCAGAAAATGGGCCTTAATTTCTTGGGAGTGGCTCAACAAGTTATCCAAAGACGGAGGCTTAGGATTGAGGGACCCCTATGTCCTCAACTAAGTGATGGGGGCGAAGCTTTGGTGGAGATGGACCCAAGGCTACCAAGACTTATGGAAGGCAATCTGGGAAAGGAAATATGAAGCAGTGGAGGAACCAGAAGACAAAATGAAAAGTCAGACAGAGGTCAAAGGCTCTAAAATTTGGAACCTGGCGAGGAGTAACAAAGAACTGATTAGAGAGTATAATTTTTGGGAGAAAAGAGCAGGGGATAAAGCCAGGTTTTGGGAGGAATCCTGGAAGCAATGCGAAAGGCTTATCCATAAGGAAACCCTTCAATTCATCCATGCTTTAACTTCCCAAGCAAAGGGGAATGTGGTAGGCAAATTTTGGAAACCAGACATAGGGGATTATTAGCGTAACTGGAAACAAAAGGAGGATTGGGTAGCGGCCCCTAACTTAGAGAGATGGCAAGATTACTACAATGAAATGGAATCCTGTAAAGTGGCGAGGAAAACAGGGAAAGACATTCCTAAGATGGGGTACCAGAATTCAAGGAACATTTTCTATAGCAAAAGGGTATTATTTAAAAGCTAAACGGAATCAACGGGCACAGACGAAGAAATGGAAAAACTTATGGAAAATCAAGCATTGGCCGAAAGTATCTTTCTTTGTCTGGATTATGTTACATGGCAGGGCACTTACCTGGGACCAACTACAGAGGAAGGGGTGGCAAGGACCATCACGATGCAGGCTTTGCAATGTATAGGAGGAGAGAATGGAACACTTGATGAACAGATGCAAAGTCAGCAACACCCTGTGGGAGTGCCATTTCAAGATGTTTGAGCACCGCTATAGAAATTACAATAATACCATCAATACCTTAGAAAACTGGCTGAGGAAACCTTACCAAAATCCGGTGGTAAATCGCTCTTGGTTGCTATCTGCTGGGTTCTTGATCTGGAACATCTGGAAGGCTCGGAATTGTGTCATCTTCAAAGAAGAAAACCGAACTTCGGCAGACATCTGGGAACAAACCATCAGGAACACGAGAGAAACAATCCTAATGGAACGCTGGAAGGAAGAGGATTGGAAGGTGTCACCAATAGAGGAACAGATCCTGAAGAAGATAGAAGTGAACCAGAGTATGATATGCAGTGGCAAAAGAAAAGACCAAATCAGAGAGGTGCCAGAGATTAAACAGTACCGGTACCCCCCACAGGGTTTTTCAAAACTAAATTTCCATGGCACGACCAAACACAACCCGGGATAAGCAGGTACTGGGGGAGTCTTCAGGGATGACAGAGGAAATACCTTAAGAATCTTTGCAATGGATTGTGGGGAGGCGAAAAATAATGAAGCGGAATTGCATGAGCTGAAGCGATGCCTTGAAATTGCAATTCAGGTACAGATTAAGAACCTCCAAATTGAGGGCGATTCAAAATTGGTGCTGGATATGGTAAGGCAATTGCAACAGAAAAACCAATGGAAAGAATAAGTAAAAGTTGGTGAACGGCGTGGCTCATCGGAGAAATAGGGAAGCTAATTAACAAATAGATTATTTGATCCCCACCCATGTAAGACGCTTTGGCAATCAACTGGCAGACTCGTTAGCAAACTAGGGCAGTTGGCACAGGGGAAAAGTGATAGACAGGGAAGGAATGGAGTTGCAGCTCCTAGAGGAGCGTGAACGATTACAACAACTTCTCGACATCGATAAGGGTGGCCATGGTAATTCCGAGGAGAATGGCAAGAAAACGACAGTACGTGGTAGACGCGGGGAAAGACTATAGCGGGTGGGAATGGATAGCATAATCATGAGAAAGGACGGGCGAGTTATAAGTGACGGAGCAGGGTAGCTGACGGGGCAGGGAAGGATAGGGTCACTTGAGGAAGAAGAAAGAATCGAGACGTCATTAAGGAAAGAATTGGAGGGAGTGCGGGGAGTCGGGATAAGCGACAGCGTAAGGATAGCAAGTGGCAGCAGTGGTACAGAAAGGGTATGGCAGGAGAAGCTAGGAGAATGTGGTAGTTATGAAGAATAAAGGAGGTCAGATAGGTAGTGGCAAATCCCGAGGAAGGGACGCGGGGATGAGAGCAGGGAAATTCAATGGATAGGTGGAGGTCAAGACGGAAGGAAAAAGGGGAGTTTTTAAAGAAAGGCCTGAGGTGGCAACAGGCATATTCATGTAGCTTAGCACGAAGCAAGAAGGACCGAAGAAAGGTGGCAGTAGGGCGCAGCGACCAGCCCACAAATCCGGTTACGGCGAGGAAAGGTGGTATGTATACTCACTTCCCTATCTTGCTGTCTCTGGGATTGCTCATGGTAGAAACTTCTGTTATTTCGCAAATATGCTTAAGAAAAGGAAGTCGATAATCAGTAGTAGGAAAGGAAGAGGTCGTCCCGATAATGGTAAGAAAAATCTTTACCCCATCAAAGGGAAAGAGGTCATAGGACGAGAGAAACTCGAACCTCGGAGGAAGGTAAAAACCAAGCCCCGAAATCACTGGTGGGTGGGGAGGGTGGCCTTGTCGAGCCAAGACGGGTTCCTTGCTGGCCACAGGAGCCATATCCTAATCTGCTTTCCCAGTAAATTCCAGAAGGCTAAGAGAAGAAATCCACTAGGGTACCGGTGAGCAAATAGTTCACCCCATCAATTGGGGAGACAAGGGATGATGGATTTAAATACAAATAGCCACCAAACAAGCCAGCGAGGGACTCTCAGGGAAGTCGAGAGCGGTAGGAGGGTGAAGGGCCGACTTGCAGGGCAGGTCGTGGAGTGGACCGGGTCCTCGAGTCTAAAGAATCAGCAGGAACTTCAGGCTAAGACTTGCGGGGTAAGTGAGTGGGTTGAAGCAGAATCCCGAATTAGAAGCACTAACTTGTGGTTTGTTGTCTTGATAGGTAGGAAAGACACAATCAAGAAAAGGTTTCAGGAGCACAGTAAGATGTCCCCAAAGAAAGAGAAACAAGTGCGGCCCCGGGAAGAAGGCCAGAGCAGCAAAACGAAACGAAGAGGAAGGTAGTCGGAATCAGAAAAAAGTATGACCATGATTAATGCATATATGGTTGGGAATTATCCTGAAATACGAGAACAAATAAATGGGTGGGAATGAGAGCTAAAGGCCATTAGCATGAACAAGGAGATTCCCTGGGGGAATGGGAGGATCTGGTGCCAGACCCAGGAAATACTAGGAGCTGAAACTCACTGTTTAATAATTCCATCCAACATTATTGGATTATGAAACATGTGGTAGCTTGTGCTATGGCAATGAATCGGGTAATACGGGAGGAAGAGGAGGAGGAAGGAAAGCAGAGCGAGGAGCAGCTAAGGAGCCAGACAATGGCAGAAATACAAAATCTAAAGGCCATACTCCTGAAATAAATTGCAGCTATCCAAATCCAGGCAGCGAGAAATCACCTGATGCTGGGCAAAATGGAACAAATGATGCAGGAAATGAAATGGGTTCTGGAGCAGAAAAATGTGAATCCAGGGTCAAGTGCCACGATGCCTGCCCCGGTTAATTCATCAGACGAGGAAGGCTAAAGTTGGATCCTGGAATAGTTTTGTTTAAAATGTTTATAGAAAATAATTGTGTTTGGTTGTTCTGTTATGGACCAGTAGATAAATTAGTTAGTACTAGGCGAAAGCATAGATACGACAATATTAAGGAGAAAAACATGTTTAAATTTTGGTCTAATTATAATGCTGATAGGTGGCGGCCTGGTTTCCAAATAAGGATGAGGCCAATTAAATAAATAAGGAAAATACTAAAAGGAGTTAAGAACAAATAGGATGATAAAATACATAGAAAAACATGAAGGGTCAAGAAAATAAACTCTAATGAAGAGTAAATCAACAACCAATACTATAAAAAGGATGTCAATACCTACATAGGTATTGACATCCTTTTTATAGTATTGGTTGATGTAGGTATTGACGTCCTTTTTATAGTATTGGTTGATGTAGGTATTGACGTCCTTTTTATAGTATTGGTTTTTTATTTTCTTCATTAGAGTTTATTTTCTTTATCCTCATACTTTTTATGTATTTTATCATCTTATTTGTTCTTAACTCCTTTTAGTATTTTTGTTATTTGTTTAATGGGCCTTAGCCCCATATTTTATTGTTGACCCTATTTTATTTATAAGTAGAACTTCTGCATAAATCACATAAAGAAATACATTTGTCGATGTGTTTCGAACCAACCAGTGTGGTTCATCATCAAGACAAGTTGACGATTGGTAGTGCCGCACCTCGCTATAAGTGGTTGAAAGACTACCACAGGTGTAGGGGCATGACGGTTGGTATCAGAGCTTGGTTGGAGCTGGTGAGCAAGGTTGCTTGTGACAGTGGAAGCACGTACTTGCAGGTGATGGAAGCTGATTTCACATACAAGTGGAACAAGGGTTGGTTCATGGTTGCAGGGAACTTGGTGAACGGTGAAACAGGTTTGACAAAGGTGAAGCTTTGTGCTTGGACCAAGCTGAACAACAAGACATGGCAGGTTTGGAAGAATGTGAAGGGAAGCTCTTGCTTACCTTATACAGGTTGAAGCGGATGAAAGAAGAGAATCCCCAGATTCGGGATAAGCTTGAAGTCTTGGAAAAGAATGTTGAAAATGAACATCTTCAACTTGGTTGGACAATGGAGCAAGATGAAATTGTAGATTGTGCTAACAAGGAAGAGGAAGCCGTGATGATTGAAGATGTTGCAGATATGACAACGATGGAGGATGAACTTGAGATTGATCAAGTTGGACCAGGATCATGTAGTTTGCAGACATGGATGAATGAGGATACCCATATGGAGAAGCGTCATGATGATGATGAAGTAAGTATTGATACTTGTGTTTCACTTGAGCATATGGTAGATGGACCATATGCAGGGAAGAGCAAAGTCAGTTTGCCGATGTAGGGGAGAATCTTACCATGAATGACTATGATGAGACCTTGTATGAAGAAGCAATGATTGTTGGCTGTTGCAGGACTTGTTGGGGTTGTTTGTGACCTTATGATAAAAGGTACAAAGGCCCGTGACAAGGGAGGAACATGATGATCATTGCGGAGGATTCGGTCATGCTTTAGCCACATTGGCTAATTGCCCAGCATGACTCATGAACAGATTGAAGGGCACACACTTCAGGTTGATGGTACTTGGGTGGAATTCTCATGGCCGAGACCAAGAGATAGTCTTGGTGGAACATTCAGTCAGGGAGCTATGATGGAAGGGACTCATGATGATGATGATATGGTTGGGTGACCGAGTTCACTAGACCAAAGATTGCAGACTTGGATGAGGATGACTGATTGTTGTGATGAGGCCTACTTGGTTGGACTATATGGGCAACTTAGTCATGGAAATGAGGTTGGAGACATGGAGCATGGTAGTCTTATGCAGGGTCATTATGCAAGAGCACTTATAGAGGTGTCAATTATGGGCATCCAATGAGGAGTTCCAAGGCAAGGATGTTGTGTAGATGGATTTCCTAGTGTGACATGGAGACTTATTATGAACCAATGGAGAGGTTGTGCACTTTTGTACAACAAGGCCATGGACTTGGATGGAGTTGTGAGCAGACTATGGAGCATTCCTACTACATGGAGAGATAAGGCATATTGTAGAGACCTTTGGGCCGAGACTTGTATTCTTGCTGAGATGTTGGTTGGAGATGACTCATGGAGGTCATGATGACATGAGATTGTTGTGATTTTTAGGGACTTCATATATGGTGGACTTAGAGGATCTAATGCATTGAGGGGTTGAGGTTAGAGACTTTGATGTAGGATGGGGTGCATACTTTCAAGTACATGTATGGGAATGGCTTGAAAGAGTGACTTGATGTGGAGGATCGATATGAGACACTTTGGAGTGATGGAGTTACGACGATGATGATGCCTTGGTGGTAACACTTGGGCATGGGTTGAGCCGAGACTTAATCACTTTTGACACATGGGATTTGATTGATCTATGATCATGAACAACACATGGATAGATGAGACAGGTGTATACTTGTTTCTATGGCAAGGCTTGAGATGGTACATTGCAGATATGATGGAGGTTGCTTCATGGACCTGGATGTGGCACATCGAGAGTTGGATTTTTATGAGATGGTCTCTTCATATTGAGGAGGCACACCTATGGATGATGATGTTGGGATAGATGCGGATGATTTCATGCAGCACATTGACACCAAACATCATGGACAACATGTTGCAGATGAGAGGAGGACTACTTCATGGACCTAAGCATGGTTTAGACTTATGGAGATGGATTCTTGATCGAGTTGAGGATGTGAGAGGATGTTCATAGAAATGACTGATGGTGGCATGAGGTTGTGCATTCTCATGGTTTGAGCATGATAGTTGGATTAGCTACCCAACTAGTTCGAGTCATGAGGGGATCCAGTGTACAGAGATATGTTGGAATTGTGTTGACGTATCATGGCAGCAGTTCACATGATGACGACACTTCATGAGGTCGACACGAGAGGCTACATGAAGCATGTAGCTTGAGATGGAGGGGCCAACCTTCCACAATGGAGAGCAGCATGTGGAGATTGTAACGAGGTGTTCGATGGTCATGGATTGAGATGACTTCCGATGTATGACATAACGATGGGGTGTATACCTTGGTATGGTGATCTTGGTGACAGATGGTTGCCAGGACGAGATATGATGGAGATAGTGGTTCTACATATGTTGTAGAGATGATTGTAGTATGTGGAGGAGTTAACATCATGGATGATACCATTGATCTTGGTGGATGGCTACCAGGATGGTATGTTTTCGAGGACGACAACAATTTCAGGTGGAGGAGGATGTAACAACCTGTGTTCTGCCAATGAAGTGCGACCGTAGGTGAGGCTGAATGAGCTGCGGTTGGACGAAGTGCGAGCTCTCTGTTCCATTATGCGATGGTGTTATGCGCATATGAGGAGTGGGCTAGCATGTTTATATGGCGTGGAGCATGGTGTTAAACATATGGAGGCCGACAAACGTTTGATGAGGGGCCGACATGATGTTTGTAGACTTTGCGATGGAGTAGGGGCTTTAGGAGAGTCAACTGAGTAGCCACAACTACGCCCTACCCTTGGTATATATTGTGAATGTGTGGATGGCATTAATCACTCATTCGATCATCACTCAAGCATGTAGAGAAGGCGCAGGACAAGGTGAAGGTGCAGCAAAGGAAGAGAGGTGCAGTTTGGAGATGCGCCCATCCTTGGGTAAGGCCACATGAAGTTAGTTGCTCATCTTGGTTTTGGGTGAAGGGCGCAGGCAGGGTCGCCCAATGGTTGGGTGAGGCGTGCATGGTGTATGTGTGGTGCCTGGTTTGTGCAAAGGTGCCCGACAGTGAACGGAGGAGCACCCTGTTTGTGCGACGACTTGGCATGGGTTCTTGGGTGACTTGGGTGAGCGCTCGCCCATCATGCAAGTGTGCACAGAGACTTGGTGGAGTGTTGAGATTGTGAACGGAGGTGTGTCTTGGGTAGAGGCGCCCGTGTGTGGCGACTTGGAGGTGCGCCCAAGTTGGGAAAACAACACGATTGTGCAACGAGGTGAACGAAGGGTTGGTGAGTCGTGCGACGAATCTGCATAGGTGCCGTCGAGTTGGGCATAGAGTTTGTCGAAGTTGTGAAAATTGACTAAGTGTAAATTTGGGGTTTCCCAAGATTTAACTTGTACATTGTAAAAGTGAATATTGTATATATCGATATCGGGTAGACTCATATACGGGCGACCCGGGTGAGGGCGTCCTATCACGCCCCCAAGCCTACGGTAGTCTTTCAACTGTGCTAGGCGAGGTGCGGTACTACCAACCGTTTTCTTTTCACCAATACTTACGATTGTAGACTACGCCTTAACATTCCATACTTAGTTTTATTTTTGTTACCAAGTATTATTATGTTTCCTTTATACCAATGAACACCCATACACATTCATTATCAACAACATTATACAAGAGAAATGTACAACAGTATAAAGGGAGGGGCAACTCCCTGCAATATGAGTCTACTCGATATCAATATATATACAATTTTTCCACTTTTACAAAGTATAGGCTAAGTCCTTGGGAAACCCAAAATTTATACTTAGCCAAATTTACAACTTCGACAAAATCGATTGCCCAGATCGTTGGCACCTCCGCACGGTCACCACACAACTCACCAACCTGTCATTCACCTCGTCGCACGTCTTCGCTCGGCTCGTACTTCATTGTTCAAAAAATGCCCAAACTGTGTATACCTGCCCACACGCAGTCCCACTTGCCAACCCTTGACAAATGCCCAAATCGTGTGAAACAACACGTAGTACCGCCTGCCCAACTTTATGACCTCCAGTTCCAACCTCCGTCTCCACCTTTTCGTCGTGCATGGCACGCCCTCACCCGGCCGCCCGTCGGCCTTCCCTTCCATCATAGCTCCCCCACTAAAGGTTCCACCAATACTTTCTCTTGGTCTCGGCCATGAGAAGTCCACCCAAGTATCTCAAGTGTGTGTGCCCTTCTTCAATATGTCCATGAGCCATTCCGGGCACTTAGCCAATTCTCCATGTGGCTAAAGCATGACCCAATCCTCCACAATGATCATCATGTTCCTCTCTTGTCACGGGTCTTTGTACCTTCTACCATAAGGTCACAAACAACCCCAACATGTCGTGCAACAGTCAACAATCCTTGCTTCTCCGTACAAGGTCTCAGCATAGACATCCATGGTAAGATGCTCCCTAGCATCGGCAAACTGATTTTTCCCTTCCTTGCATACGATCCATCTACGAAAGGCTCAAGTGAAACACAAGTATCATCATCATGAGGTTCCTCGATGTGAGTATCCTCATCCTTCCATGTCAACAAACTGCATGATCCTGGCCCAACTTGATCAGTCTCAAGTTCACCTTCCATCGTTGTCACATCTGCAACATCTTCAATCAGCACGACTTCCTCTTCCTTGTCAGCACAATCTGCAATTTCATCTTGCTTCATTGTCCAACCAAGTTGAATAAGTTTGTCTTCAAAATTATTTTCCAAGACTTCAAGCTTCTCTCGAATTCGGGGATTCTCTTCTTTCATCCGCTTCAACCTGTATAAGGTAAGCAAGAGCTTCCCTTCGCATTCTTCCAAACCTACCATGTCTTGTTGTTCAGCTTCGCCCAAGTGCTAAGCTTCACCCCTGCTAAACCTATTTCATCAGCTTCACCAAGTTCCCTACAACCATGTACCAACCCTTGTTCCACTTGTATGTGAAATCAGATTCCTTCACCTGCAAGTACTTGCTTCCACTGTCACTTCATCACGAGCAACCTTGCTTTAACACCAGCTCCAACCGAGCTCTGATAGCACCTATCACGGCCCCAAGCCTACGGTAGTATTTCAACCGTGCTAGGCGAGGTGCGGCACTACTAACCGTTTTCTTTTCACCAATACTTACGATTGTAGACTACGCCCGAACATTCCATACTTAGTTTTATTTTCATTACCAAGTATTATTATGTTTCCTTTATACCAATGAACACCCGTACACATTCATTATCAACATCATTATAAAAGAGAAATGTACAACAATATCAAGGGAGGGGAAACTCCCTGCAATATGAGTATGCCCGATATCAATATATATACAATTTTTCCACTTTTAGAAGGTATAGGCTAAGTCCTTGGGAAACCCCAAATTTATACTTAACCAAATTTACAACTTCGGCAAAATCGGTTTCCTAGCTCGTCGGCACCTCTGCACGGTCGCCACATGACTCACCAACCTGTCGTTCACCTCGTCACACGTCTTCGCCCGGCTTGTACTTTGTTGGTCAGCAAACGCCCAAACCGTGTATACCTACCCACACGCAGTCCCACTTGCCAACCCTTGACAAACGCCCAAATCGTGTGAAATAGCACGTAGTACCGTTTGCCCAACTTTACGACCTCCAGTTCCAACCTTTGTCTCCACCGTTTCGTCGTGCACGGCGCGCCCTCACCCGGCCGCCCGTCCACACAACCTCACCGTGTCGACCAACTCTTCATTCAGTGGATGCCCTACTTGGGAAGCCCATCGTGCATGCCTACACAGACACCCTCACCCAGCTCCCCGTCGTGCACGCCTACCCGGACGCCCTCACGGTCACCTGCATGCCCAGCTCGATCACTCGTCGTGCAGCCCTACATGGACGCCCTCACCCGGTCACCTGTCATGCACACCTACACAGACGGCCTCACCCGGGTCGCCCATCGTGCAGCCCTACACGAGCGCCCACTCGGGTCGCCCATCGTGCAGCCTTGCACGGGCGCCCACCCGGGTCGGCCGTCATGCAACCCTGCATGGCGACTTCACCTAAGTCGCACTTTCACTCTGTCTTCGCCCTGCGTCCAAGTCTTGTTGAGAGATGATGATCGATGAATGATGCTTGAATGAGCTCCATGCTCCTCTTGTTTATACTAAACGTAGGGCGAAGTCTAGGCCACCCAGCCAACTCACCCAACGCCCACACTTCATCGCAAACACCACTAACATACATGCCAGCCTTCGTTTCCAAGTGTGCTCGACCGTGGGTTGAGCCACACACTCTCCATGCCATATAAGTCACTCGCCATCCTCCTATTATGTTCACACACTTCGCATAACCAAGTTTGAGCTCGCATATCGTCCAAACCGCAGCTCATTGAGCTCTACTCGCACGCTTGTTCAATCTTCACTCGCAGTCGCACATCATCCAAATTGCAGGTCGTTACATCCTCTCTACCTGGTCGCCCGGTGGTTAGGTCGATACAATATGTTGCAGGAAGCATGTAGCTTGAGATGGAGGGACCAGCCTTCCACGATGGAGAGCAACATGTGGAGATTGTGGCAGGGTGATCGATGGTCATGGATCGAGATGACTTCCGATGTATGACATACCAATGGGGTATGGTGATCTTGGTGACAGATGATTGTCGGGATGAGACATGATGGAGATGGTGGTTCTACATATGTTGCAGAGATGTTTGCAGTATATGGAGGAGTTGACATCATGGATGATACAATTGATCTTGGTGGATGGCTACTAGGATGGTATGTTGTCAAGGACGATAATGACTTCAGGTGGAGGAGGATGTAACAACTTGCGTTCTATCGGTGAAGTGCGACTGCGGGTGAGGCTGAATGAGGTATGGTTGGACGAAGTGCGAGCTCTCTCTTCTATTATGCGATGGTGTTATGCGCATATGAGGAGTGGGCTAGCATGTTTATATGGCATGGAGCATGGTGTTAAACATATGGAGGCCGACCAGCATTTGATGAGGGGCCGACGTGATGTTTGTAGACTTTGCGATGGAGTAGGAGCTTTGGGCGAGTCGGCTGGGCAGCCAGGACTACGCCCTACCCTTGGTATATATTGTGAATGTGTGGATGGCATTCATCACTCATTCGCTCATCGCTCAAGCATGTAGAGAAGGTGCTGGACAAGGTGAAGACGCAACAAAGGAAGAAGGACGCAGTTTGGAGATGCGCCCATCCTTGGGCAAGGCTGCATGGAGTTAGTCGCTTAGCATGATTTTACTGTCACGCCCCTACACATGCGGTAGTCTTTCAACCGCTTATAGCGAGGTGCGGCACTACCAATCATTATATTTTCACCAATACTTACGATTGTAGACTATGCCTAACATTCCACTTTTCCTACTTAGTTTATGTTTCGCAACCAAGTATTATTAATGTGTTCCTTTATACCAATGAATACCCATACACATTTATTATCAACAGCATTATACAAGAAAAGTGCACAACAATATGAAGGGAGGGGCAACTCCATGCAATATGAGTCTGCCCGACAATATATTATACAATCTTCGCTTTTACAATGTACAAGTTAAATCTTGGCAAACCCCAAATTTACACTTAGCCAATTTTCACAACTTCGGCAAACTCGGTTGCCCAGCGCGTCGGCACCTCCGCACGGTCGCTGCACGACTCACCAACCCATCGTTCACCCGTTATTATTATTAACTATATATATATATAGTTAGTTAGTTAGTTATTTTGACTTGTGTATATTTTTGTTTTATTTTATTTATTTTTCCATTAATTATTTTTAATTTAGTTTATTTTTTTTCAATTAATTATTTTATTTATTTAATGATCTTGTTTCGATTAGGGTTCTTGCTTTTTTTTATTTTGACTTCCTTCTTGTTATGTTTGACTTTATTTTTATTTTTAATAAATTAATTTAATATTATTTTTCAAACTAAAGTTGTTTAATATACAGTTACGCATTAGTTTTTTTTAATAATTACTAAACTAATATCATAATTTACATATTAGTTTTTAAAACTAGTAATATTGTTTTATAATATAGCCATTACTTATTAATATATTTTAATAAATTAATAAACTAATATCATTCTTTAAATATTATTTTTCAAAAACTAGTTGTTTAATATAGCACACACTTAATAATATTTGTTTTTAATATATTAATAAATTAATATCATAATTTAAATATTGTTGTTCAAATATAGTCGTTACTTGAAATTATGTCTCTACATTTCAATCTATTTAAGCCTTTGCCATGGTCTCTCTCTTCTCCTGGTCCTCATGATGAACCACACTTGTTGTTTCGAAACAAGTATGCCAAAAATTTCTCTTATGTGATTTCTACCGAAAGACTTTACTTAACTCATTATGTTTCATAGAACCATGAATACAGATATTAATATTTATTTAGTTAATAATTCAACTATCTTAATAAATATTAATCAAGTTAATAATTAATTAATATTTAATTATGAATAATTAAGTTGTTATAATACCTTGATTTTTTTAATATTAATCCCAATATAGTTTACTATATTATTATATTATTATTTAATTATTCATTAATACTTAATAATGTTTATATATTTTGGGTTTTTAATATTAATCCAAGGATATTATTATTATAATTACGTCATAAGGCATTCCCTCTGAGAAAGACATCCTAAATGCCACCTTGCACCATTATGCAGCATGAGATCTGTTGTTTGAGGATTCAACCATTCTTAGCCATTGGATGATGTCATACCCATCTCATGGGCTTGACCTGACGAAGCCATAACCGTCTCACAGTTAATTAACAGGCATCGTTCTTGTAACTCTCGTCGATTCAATTACTATTTTCTGCTTCTAATCTGTTTGCTTCATTCTTTCCACTACCATATATTCTACATAAACAATTTTAGTTCATTCAATATATCATTTTTTAATATAAAAATAGTTGATAGGCCTCGAACATCAGCCATGGCTACGGCCTGCAAGAATCCCCACCATCTACTGGACATATGATAACAATTCTAAGTATTGATGAAGGAGTCTAAGGGAATAAACAATTCTAAGTATTGATGAAGGAGTCTAAGGGAATATTTCAGCAACTATCCTTAATTTCTTGGAAGCAAAGCTTCAGGTATTAATTAATCTAGCCCATGTTCAACATGGAAAAGATTATATTAGGTTTCATTGTATAGATTAGATTAGGTTTCAATAACAGAATATATGGTATTATTACATATGAAAAAGTGTTTTGTCTGGTACAACGCTAGATACATGGGATGGGATTGCATTTCAACTAGTCTTGTGTTTGTATGAATCTGATGGCTAAGCCACTTGTTTATAAATGCTACCAATAATGAAACTCAAGCTACTTCTTTCAAAACGGTACCAGTAATGAAACTCATGTGATCTTTCCATGAACTAAATTTGTAGTACTTTGCAGTTTCATGTTTCTTTGCTTCTATTTGTGAATATCTTTTGTGTGGATGTTTCTAGAATAAATATTTTTAATTTTTAAATATTATATTATTGTTATTATGAAATTTACATGACCATGGAATGTATTAAAAATTCAATAAATCAACTTGCATTTGAATTTTCCATATTGCATTCACAATTATACAACCTGAAAACATTTGATGGTGTTCACATATATCATTAATATATATCATGCAAACCTACAAACATTAGATGGTGTTCACATATATCATTAATATATATGCTACAAACATGCAACACTATTCACACATATCCTTAATATATATCCTTTACATTTACGACCTTAGTTATTATTCCTTAACAGTGTTCACACATATCCTTAATATATATCATTTACATTTACGACCTTAGTTATTATTTCTTTTACAACCTTAGTTATGCTCGCCAAAATCAATCAGCTATTTATATTGAAACTTCCATGGATTCATAAAATGCATACCACTAAAGTTCATTTTCTTTTCTAAATTTAAACTTTCAAGGATTCATACTATCATTTTTTGCAAACTTCCATTGGAAAACAAATGTATATTTTTTTATCTAATTCATTTGGGAAAAATAAGTGTACATTTTTATATGTAGTTAAACAAATGTACATTGTTCAAAGTACGCTTTAATCCATAAGAAAAATCCTTCTTTCAAGGCAACAACATTTATTCCAGTAGCAAAATAAATCAGTTGCAAATAGGTATTTTGATGGAGTTCAGCTACATACATTTGCTTTGACGATATAAATAAATTTCAGTATGCACGAAATAACTTTGCTTTGAGATTATAAAACAAAGAAGCTTACTTTGAAGTTATAAATCTATTCCAATATGTCAAAAACTCTATAAATGTTTTTCTTAAAATAAATTGCTCAAAGATGTGAAGATGTCAAAAATTGGAGAGTTACATAAAGAAGTGGAAAATTCCTCCCTTAATCTAAGTCCTTGTTTGCTTTCTTCTTTGTTTTACACATTGAGTTTGAGCATGCTCATGGTGAAACTCTAGTTGACAAATTGTGTTTGATCATAGTGAAGAAGAGCACTAAATTTGACAATATTGAAACATTGAGTTTGACCATAACTAGACTGTATCCATATTGAAAGATTGAGTTTGACCATAACTGAACTATGATTATATTGAAAATTAGTTTCACCATGACCATAGTGAAACATGTATTGGTCACCTTATTTGGTCCTTGTCTAGCTTAATCTTAAAGTTTTTGTTTGAGTTCTTCTTTGGTTGACGCATGGAGTTTGAGCATGATCATAGTAAAACTATTTTTGAGCATGATCATAGTGAAATTCCTTATTTCGGTTCTTCTTTGGTTGACATTTGAGTTTAATCATTATCATAGTGAAACTATTTTGGTTCATTGGTTGACTCATTGAGTTTGAGCATGATCACAATGACAATGTTTTGGTTTTGGTTTGGTTGGCACAATTGAATTGGAGGATGATAATAATGAAACTCTTTGTTGAAAATAGGGTTTGATCATAAAGAGAACGAGCATTATGTTTGATGATGACCATATTGAAACAATGTGTCTGACCATGACCATATTGGAGAACTTATTTGCTCCTTGGCTAGATTATTTTTTTGTGAAAATGTTTGGGTTTTGGTTTGGTTGGCACAACTGACTTTGAGGATGATCATAATGAAACTCTTGGTTGAAAAATAGAGTTGATCACAGTGAGAATGAGAATTAATTTTGATGATGACCATATTGACACAATGTGTTTGACGATGACCATATTGGAGAACTTATTTGCTTCTTGGCTTGATTATATTTTAGTTGTTTTTAAATTTTAGAAAAGCTCTCATTTAAACATAATGAAAGGAACAACTTGATAATATTTGACAACATCTCACTCTCAGACCAACTTGAAATAAAGTGTTAAGGCAACTACCCGAGGTTTGGGTTCCAATAATTCGCATTCAGGTGCCTATCTCGGGAATTGTTTCCACTAATTCGACGGTGAGGAAGTTAGGTCATGAGGGGGATGCTTCTAGTTCCAGAAGGAGCCAGAGGGAACATAACCTCATTTCCAGGTGCGTCTTGTGTCTCTTATTAAGGCACTTGTCCTGAGAATTGTTTCCACTAATTCGAAGGGTGAGCAACCGTTAAGAGATGAGGGTGATGCTTCTAGTTCCGGAAGGAGCTAGAGGGAGCACAACCTCATGTTCAGGTGGGCCTTGTCTCGCTTATTTTTAGTTAAAACATTCCAAAAGTGAATAATTGTTTATGTTTTATTTTTACATAGTGGGAAAATTTATGATAACTCTATGACTCAGTTGTTAAATAGTAGTGAAGGAAATTATCACTGGTTATTATGTGGGAATGCCAGATGACTTGTCATTGTTATTGAAGGAAAGCCACATCACTTGGAATTATCCACTTGTGATTTGTAAAGTGGAAGCCTTTTACTCCCACTAGATGCCTCTAGGTCTTAGACCTTTAATCTATTTATTTAAGTATAAAGAATATAAACTCATGGACAAGAAAAAATAATTTTAAGGCATACTCCACTCCAAACTCAATAATGAAGCAAAAAACTTGTTTGGTCCTTGTTTTCTATATTTTTTTTTGAAACATATTCAATTAAATTACAATATATTGAAATGCCACTTGTACCATTTTGCATCATGAGATTTTTTGTTAGACGAATGAACCATTCTTAGCATTCGAATGATGTCATAACTGTCTCACAAGTCGGACCTGCCATAACCATTTCATAGTTATTTAACGGGCATCATATATACTTGCTATGAAATATAGTTTAGGTTTGATTTATTTTATGACCAGGAAACTACCTTAATTGTTTCTTCCCTTCTCAAAATGCTAATGCAATGAATCTTCATCCTGTACGTCTTGTAACTCCCATCGATTCAATTACTATTCTCTTCTTCTGACGCATTTTCTTCATTTCTTCTAGTGAAATATATTCATTATAATTATTTTTAATTCATTCAATATATGTTTTGTTTATTTAAAAATATTTGATAGGCCTCAGACATCAGCCATGGCTATGGCCTGCATGAATCCCCACCATCTCCTAGAAATATGATAACAATTCTAAGTATTGACAGAGGAGTCTGAGGGAATATTCCAGCAATTATCCTTGATTCTGGGAGGCAAAGCTTTAGGTATTAATTAATCTAACCCACGTTCAACTTGGAACATATTAGATTAGGTTTCAATAACATAATATATGGTATTATTACATATGAAGAAGTGTCTTGTAACAATTTATAATAAATAGTTGATGGTCCAGATGTAAGACTAACTAATTATTTCAACGTGATTACCGAGACCTGGAGGATGAGGATTGAAACATAAATCAGTCTGACTGAACGCGTATATTCTTGTATCGCAGCTAACATTTCCATTTACATTGTGAATAATTATTAATCATAAGGGAAGTTTTGTTTCATAACATGAGTATATGCTTGTTATAGTTAGGCTTAATTATTAATCATGAGGGAAGTTTTGTTTCTTAATATAAGTATAACCATGTTATGGTTAGGCTTAATTATTAATGGTAAGGGAAGTTTTGTTTCATAATATGAGTATAAGCTTCTTATAGTTATGCTTTTTATGAGTATAAGGGAATTTGTAATTTTATAATGTTTATTTTTTTTAAATGTAAAAATGAATTTAGTGATTTAAAAATCTTAAAAGTTTAATAATATAAAGGTGTAATTTAATAAAGTGATTTTTTCATAAAATTTGGTGATATTATTTCTAATGAAATTGTTAATTTTTTTAATTTAACATATATTTTTAAATATAAAAATAGATTTACTTGTTAGAAATGTTTCTTAAAAATAGATTTAGTTATTTGAAAAGTGTTTTATTTGGTTCAAATTGTCACAAATGTGTGTGTAGTTTTTTAACTTACCCTTAAGTGTTGTTTATGGTTAGAAATAACCATCTTATTAATTCCAAGTTATTTAATGATCTTTGATGGAAAGATAATTATAAATTCGGATCGACTAAAAAGGTATCTAATTTTCCATCCTTTGAGGCATTAAGTCTTTGATAAATTAGAAGATCCCTCTATTGGATTAAAAAGGATTTCTTATAATTTATTAGTTTTATGTTTTTTATTTTATATAATTTAATACACTCATAATAATTAGTTTCTTATTATAATTTTCTTATTTTGTTTAAATAATAAAATATTAAACAATAAATTAATTATATTACAATATCCTTTACTATATTAATATTATTATCATTATTATTATTATTCATTATCATTATCATTATTATTATTATTAATTATTATTATGTGAATTTAAGGTCATGACCAAGCCATGGGATTCACTAGGGAGTAATACCATACCATGTAGGTTCATATTGAGAGATATATATTGAGGAAAAACCGACATAATATATTGCAAGATATATAGGGGATAAAGGGTTTTTATATTATTAGGCATACAAAATGGAGCTCAAAGTTAATTAAGAAATATAAAAGAGTATACAAATGTTAATGAAAAAATGGATACATACAATATCTACTTAATTTACGGCTTTTTTAAATTGGGAAAGTTTATTGGGTTCATATTGGTAGGGGGGTTAAATAATGTGATTTTTAGAGGTTTTTTCCAATACTTAATCAAATTAAGGGAATTGTTTAATATTCCATGAATAAACATGATATGTTAGAGGTTCACTAAGTGAAGCCCCCATGGACCAAGCCAAGCACCAAAGTGGTGTATGAGACCCCCTTGCTTGTGGGACAAGGGACCCAACTCCGCGCAACAATTTGATTTCTATGTCTACGAAGGAATATATACTCTACCCCCTTAGTTTTGAACATGTAGTGTCTTAAGACGAAACACATTCTCTTGACCATTACACCAACTCAAGCTGTATTATGGTTTGTCAATTTACATTTTCATAATGTTTAGAAACTTTGTTGAAAGGGTCAATGCCACTTGAAAGATTTAAATTTTGATAACAGCGAAATTTAATCAAATCCATTATAGACGTTAACAATTCAACCGAATTTAAAATATTTAACGGTCACTTCTTCATTAAACGAAATGAATTTAACAGTTCGTTCTTTTATACCTGTTAAATTTTTTATATATATTAACCGTCTTTATTTCCAATCGATTCATAATTGTTTCAGGGTGTGTTTCATTGTTTTATAACCGGTCTCATTTTTATATATATTAACGTTAGCTATTCATAATTTCTCCACGACACCCGACAAATGATTAAATGCGATGAAAACCATGGTAACAAAAATAATGCATTATTGTTGGTAAAAGAAAATGTATAATACAAATCATATTGTAAAGAATTGTTATTCACTAATTTTGTTTATTTTTTTCGTTTTAGGTAAAACAATCATTCTGGTTTTTATATATATTAACCTCAGCGATTCATAATTTCTCCACGACACCCAACAAAAAACATAAATACTCCATTATTGTTTTGTTAGCGAATTTGGATAATACAATTCGTATTGTAAACCTTTGCTATTCACTACTCATTTTGTTTGTTTTTTTTCATTTTAGTTAAAACCAAATAAGAGCCTATGTAGGCCAATGATGTTGGCGCTACTGAGACCAGATGAAACTATTACTAATCTTCCCGATGATGTCATTAGAGAGCATAGTTATCAAATTTGGCCGAATCGGCGTGCCGATTCGGCCATTAATACGCTGAAGATCGGTTCGGACACATTATAGTCTGTCAAATTTATTTTTTAAATTTTCTTTGATTTGTGTTTTTAAGAAGTTGTACTCCATTTGTGAGTTAGTTTCGTCATACAGTTGTAGAATATTGAACTTTTTAAACTTAATTTGATTTGTGTTTTTCAAGAAGTCGTACTCCAATTTTTGTGAGTTAGTTTTGTCATACAGTTGTAGACTAGCAATTGTCCCAAAAGGTACAAAGAGAGGCCGATAGGATTATTAAATTAGAATTGTTGAATTTCTCTAAAAGAAATGTTGGTTCAAGTCTACAAGGAGCAAAGAGATTTGATGTTTGGAGTTCTATGATTTTTGGACACCATATTTCTTTAAATACAACTTAATTTTTTAGAAAGGTTGAAGCCCAATGTAGTTTTGCCATTCAGACATACACTTAAATCACTATTGGGCTTATGATATTGACAAATTCAAAGTAAACTTGTATACAAGAGAATGTACCAAGCTAAACCACAAGTTACACATCTTCAACCCTTAAAAAGTACATAACAATGGTTTGGCAAATCAATAGTGATATCATAATTGCTTTTGCTTCCACATACATACAATTGCTCCAAAGGCAAGGACAAGAAAATTTTCAGTGCTAGTGAGCACCAGTGGGTCATTAAAATGAGTGACCACTAATGGCTTTCACATTTATACAATGAATTGGCAAGGGATTTTACATGTACTCCACTCAACTTCAGACACAACTTCAGCCAATATGCAGAGTGATTGAAATTGAACACAGCTAAGTAGTGACATTGGCTCATAGTAATACACTAAGTATAAAATATTAAATCTTTTACAGAAGCAAGGAGTAAGAAAAATTATGAGGCTAAGAGAAGTAGATTTAAATCAATGAAAGCTTGTTGAACGGCTATAACATCCGCTGAGGGTTCCGGAAACATGCCGCGCCACCTAATGAAGGTTATGTGGACCCACAGCTATTTAATTTTCGCAGATGAACAAAAAATGACCAAACTAATTTCATGCAGAAAAAGAAGATTAAAGCCCAGTTTAAGACTTCGCAGGTTTTCCCTGTATCACCTTCATATGATTCAACTGGAAAGTCTAATAATTTTGATGGTGCTCTTTGTGTCGATGAGGTGGATAAGTTCGGGAATGGTTTTTTGGTAACTTCAACAGATCGTTTGGGACCAGATCCCAGCAGGATTTCAAAGGAAGTATCGGCAGGCATCTTGCGCTCGGCTTCGACAAGAAATAGGTCTTCAGAGGAAATTAATGATGAAAATCTGCTAGTAGTTTTGCCAGAATTGGTGACCAGGGTTGATGCAGAGTGAAATCTGAAACCAGGCCTGCTTCTAGTCCGGTCCACACAGAGTCCCCTGTGCCAAATAGTTTGTGGCATTGGTGGGCTGGTCCTATATATACGAGCTCCCCCTTCGAGATGTTTGTCATTGCCCAAATTTTTTATGCGGCACAAGGTGAGGTCTAACATCATAGATTCGAATGGACTTGGAAGAGATGAATGTAAGAATAATGGAACTGTCATTTCTCCTGAAGCTGCTACTCGAGATAATAAGAAACAGATGTCGTTGGATGTTAAACATCAATACTCAACTTTGTCCTCAAAGTTTTGGAATCAATTATGCTATTGTAGGTCCACCATTGGTCTTCAAATTCCCTGTACTCTTATAAATTTTTGTAGCTTGAAACATCTCCATAGTCAGTGCATTGCATTACTTTTGTGATTTATAGATTTCTAATACAGTTCTCCAATGGCATCCCAAGTAGTTCATGGTACTCTTACTGCCACTATATTTGAAGCTAGGCACCTCAGTCATGGAGGCTTACCTAGGTTGCTGAGAAAGGTAATGATGTCAACCACCTTTGATTATAGATCTTGTATTTGATGTTTACTGAACAGTGGTACATCTTGTTGAGAAACAAGGTGGAGAATTTTCCAAGATCCTGGTTTTAGTTTCTTGATTCTTGTTTCTCTACAAGGTCAGTACCTGGCTGAAGCCCAGGTTTGCCCGCCTCCAGTTCAACCAAGTATTTTATTATGTTTTATTATAAAAAGATAGCCAGATTTATAAATAATAATAAAAAATAAATTTAAATATGTCTATCAAGTATTTTAACCAAAAACCTCTCTAGTGGATTCTAATCATATATAATTTAATGGTGAATTCCAACAATCTGTTATGCACAAGGAGTGGTCTACCCAAGGGACTAATTTTCTCAAGAATTGTTTTCCAGTGACGGCGAAACACAAACGATTTCCACAGGCTACGACGCCATCGATCCACGATTCTCGTTACTATGTTCTCTGTTGACGACGACGTTATTTCACTGTTTCCACTTTATCGTTAGTGTTGCGTCTGCCCTTCAGGTGGAGCTTCAAATTTCATTACCGCCGTGCCCATTTTAAATTATTCAAAAACTTCCATTACTGTGCATTTGATTCATTTGATTTTGATTTTGAATCTCTGTTCTGTTTGTGCCCAAAATATACATGAACCATAAAGATGTAGCGATGGAACGTCGTGAGCCAGAGTTTGCAACAGATTAATTGTACTGCTACTGCTGCGTTCATTGGGAAGATATGTGTGCCTTCACGATAACAGTATGTACACCCATCATGTAGAGAAGAAGCCCTGGAGAAAGAGAGCGTCATGTGGCCCTGGAGATGAGGTGGGGATCAAGGTCAAAACTAGTGCAGAGGAGGTGAAGTACCACCATGTGAGAGGCGACAACGGGAGGCTACGCGTCGCTGTGCAAAGAGCGTTGTCGATGAGGGAGCAACAATCTACTCAAGCAGGCGATGTAAAAGGTTTAGCCGACATGATACACCTCTGCAATGTCTCTTGCCTCCCACCACAGAATATTCATCACTCTTTGAAGTATTGCAATTCCACAGAATAAGGAGCGAGGTAGAACACCAAGGAAGAAGAGTTACGGTGAATGACAAGGATAAAAAATGTACAGTTTCTACCAACGAACTAAGGTTTACATAATTAAATTCTGTAAAAAATGTACATAGTGTGCCAACGAACTAGGGTTTACATAATTTAAGTCTGTAATTTTGAAAAGTTCGCAAACAAGAACTGCAAACAGTTGTCACCATGCACCTTGAAAACTCTTTGCTTTTTCGCCTTGTCCTTTGGGTAAGTATTAGAGGAATAAAAGTTCTGGATCTTAAAAGTTGTTAATAAGCAAAGATAAAATTAGGTTTCTGCGGAAACCGAAGATTTGGTACCTTCTATTTAAGAAACTGGATAGAACCGCTGCAAAACCCATGTAAGAAACTCTAAGTATTTCTGTTTTTCTAAATAGAAGGTGTATAGATGGCAGAAAATGACAGATTCTGAGAATCTTTCCTAAATTTTAAAAACTATTACTCTGGAAAGTAGAGTGGAAGTTGATCTGAGCTTAAACATTTGATAGAAAGTGGGAGACTTAATTCTTAAGAGCTAAACAATGAGGATTTAACGTGCTCAAGTTTAAGATGCAAAAACATTAAAGCACAAACACAAAATATGAGGAGATCCCGCGGCCTTATATTTCGGGATTCATACTTCTAAACTATTTACAATCTTGGCGGAAGGATTCACGGCTTTATAGGTCTTTCCTTTAAAATTCGATCAGAATGTTTTATAGAAATTTGATTCCTGGACAGTTAAAATAGGAAAGATACAGACAGAGCCGTAAGTAGCTATTATTTCCAAAAGGTGGGCAACAAATTTGTCATCATGGTGGTGGTAGACCATCTTTCAAAATTTGTTCGCTTTTTTCACTAACTCATCATTTCACTCCTTCCTTAGTTTCCTAGGCCTCCATGTATCAACTCTTTAAGCTACATGGTATGCACACTTCCATTTTTTTCAGATTGAGACCCCACATTTACAAACAAATTTTGGAATGATCTTTTAAACTTCAAGGGACACAATTAAATATGATCATTGCATATCATCCTCAAACTTATGGTCAAACATAAGTGGTTAACAATGCTTTAAACCTAGTTGAGATGCTTTGCTTTTCAAAAACCGCACCAATGGTCATAATGGATTCCCCTTTCTGAATAGTGGTGCAATACCATTTAACATGGAACTATCAAGGCGAAACCATCTAATGTAGTCTATTGCCAAAACTCCCTATTCGTTGCATCCTATGTCACCAACACATCCAAGATTCATGTAGTAGATAAAACACTTCACACCAAAAAATCTATTATCTGTATACTCAGGGACAACTTGGTTATGGCACAAATAAAATGAAGCAACAAGTTAATTATCGTAGATTTGAATGTTCTTTTGTCAAAGGGGATCAAGTGTTCCTTCACCTGTAACCTTATAAATAGATCACCCAAAGATAAAGTTCCCCAAAAGCTAGTTCCTAAGCTCTATGGACCCAATTAGATCATATAATGTTTTGGTTAGGTTGCCTAGAAGCTAGCTCTTCCAACACACTATTAAATTTATCTAATCTTTCATGTGTCTTGTTTGAAGAAGCTTGTGGGATTAAATTTCAAAGTGCAAACCAACCTACCATAAATTGATGAAGAAGGTTCCATTTGGCTCCAACTATAACCAATACTATATACCAAAGGGTGCTAATTGTGCTAGCGCGTTGTCAAGGAAGTATTAATCCAGTGAAAATATATGCAACTCGAAGATGCCACATGGGAACCAAGATGTTTATCCAACAATCTCCTCACCTTTAGCTTTGAGGACAACACTACTTTCAAAAGGGGGAGGGTACGTTGGTGTTCTACCCTAACACCCTTAGAAACCTTATTAATGTATTAGGTCACTTCCTTGAATATGGTCCACTAAATAATTAATTAATTGTCCATTCATTGAAATTTTATTATTATTATTATTATTAAATGCCCAAATTTGATTCATTTTATGAATAAATACTCAAATTAGTTGGTCGGCCCTTATTATAAAGGACCCATATGTACTTATGATTATCTATGGATAGCCATATATAGAGTAGAAAGTTATATAATGTTTTTTCAAAAATTGTTATTGTATCTCGAACATTACTCTGAAAGATTACCTTCTTAAAAAGGCAAATGAACATAACTCTATTTTCTATTATCAAATATAACTTTCTTAGAGCTTATCT
This sequence comes from Pinus taeda, assembly GCA_000404065.3. NCBI lineage: Eukaryota > Viridiplantae > Streptophyta > Pinopsida > Pinales > Pinaceae > Pinus > Pinus taeda. The sequence goes on along the minus strand of APFE030314403.1, from coordinate 2,041 downwards.
CTTTTTTTTCTTGTTTCTTGTGTTTTTGCATTATATGCCATTTAAATTACACCATAAACATTGGTAAATTATTACACTATGAGATCCATCCATTTCACACTAAATGACCAAATTGTACCTATATAAAATTTATAAAGACATAGTTCCCTACCATGCATTTACAATAGTATAGGCTCATATGTATGGGTCACAAGACCTAGAAACTCCTATAACCTATGTTTCTAAGTTTTGATTATAAACCTTAACTTAAATAACAAATTATATCCTTACGGCACAAATTCAAACTCAGCCACGTCCTAATTGCAGGCAAAAGGTTACATCTTCACACAAACTCTGTAGAGATTTGAGGCTCTATATATATCTTATAAATCATAAATAAAAACTATTGAGACCTATGTCCGTAATTTATGTTTCAATATATTGCAACCCTCTCGCTAAATTCATGAATTGAATATATTTTAAAAGTATCAAAATAATGACTTCAACTAATAAACCAATATAAAATGTAGCAGCGAAGGTGGGCCACTTCTCATGCTTGCTTTACTCTGCAATTGGCTCTAAATCTCTCGGTTGCTCTGGAAATGCAGAACAGGTCTCCCGGATATTCTGGAAATCATAAAACCCTAAGGCTATAATCATTGCTTCATGCTTCCTATCAAGAATTAACAAATGTAGATCACATATCAATTATACAACATCCATGTTATGACATCATCGCACACGTATGCATTTCTTACTTTGGAGGCTTCTAAGAGAATATGTGACAAGCGGCCGTCTGTAGGGAGGAGATCGAAAGTTACGGTACATGTGGCAACACGTTCCAGTTGGCAACATCTTGTTGGGTACTTTTGAAATGTTTGTGATGGGAAAATACCAAAACCACAAAATATAAAACACAGAGGCAATGCTCTGTTTTATTTACACCAGGATCTTTTACACAGAGAAGTCTTTTTAAAAATAATTACAGAGGACAGAGTATTCCACCACCATAAAATGATTTCTATTCATTAAACAAAAACACTTACATATTCATCCTCTTTCACTCAGAGGGATTCACCAAAACATTTTCACAAAACTTACTCTGCCTCCTATGAAATTTTACACCACTGTGTGTAAATATTTCATTTACATTCACTGCTGTGTGAAAACAAAACTTATAGGGAGTTACAGATTTACCTTTTTACTGCTGTTAAACAATACATGGTTTTCAAGAAAACTATCCACTGGTTTCATTTACTTTCTCCTCCTGCACTGCTGTGCAATCTTTACATTTCTTACATTACCAAGACAACATTTTTACTCTGTTGCATAAAATCCCTTTTACATTACAGACCCAAAAATATTTATGCACTTCTGTGCATTCCTCCCTGCAATACAAAATTAATCTGTGTATTTTACATTCGCTGCTGCGAATTCACATACCATTTTCACCGTGTGCGTTTTTCACATTCTTTTATTGGTGCTGCGGACCACAGTTTCAATTCACCGTGTGCAATTACATAGTGCATGTTACAATCCCCGTGGGTTTTCTTTTTCACAACAAAAATATGGTCAACGCTATATTAAAACATATATTAAAAAGAAATAAAATTAAACTTACGAAATACCTCGCCCATACTCCTTTTTAACTTCGCCGTAAGAAATATTTAAAACTTTACCAAAACATATGACAGCAATTAAACATAAGGTATGGGCGGCAACGTATGGTCCACACCTCATTAAATTTTAACAGGCCCCGTATGCGTACTATGAAGACTTTAACCGACGGACAACTTCCTCTTCAATCGGACGGCGGAGTGAGATGCACAATGATCAGACGCATATTGGGCGGGGTGAGCTGACCCAACGTTACCTTCCGATGGAGGCCTGAGGCTGATGTCACGGTTGCGTCACTGTTGGACAGTTGTCGGCATCGGACCACACTGTCCGGAAACAGCCTCATGTCGAAGAGTGGTGCGATATGATACCGGGCGGTTTAGGCTTGCTGCGGTGGTATTCTCCGTGCGTTGACCGCGCGCACGATGAAATTATATTTTCAACA
>APFE030314391.1:0-11242 GCA_000404065.3 Pinus taeda | reverse complement strand
ATTACTAAAGGTGTGTTAAGAAATTGTGACTAACAAGTTTTATTAGGTGTCATTCTTGTGAAAGAATGATGGTATAAAATTCAGTTAATGACTTGTGAATGGCTTGATGGGATAACATAATGAAGTTATCTAGTGAGATTCTTAGATGAATGAGGAATCGATTGAGTAGGAGGAAATGCTTATTGATTATTATTTGAATATCATGTCAATATGATTCTTATTATACTTCCCATGTTTGCATAATGAATATGAATGTTGAAGGATATATCAGCAGAATAAAATCACTATGATCTGTGACATGCTAGGACAAGCATGGATAATTGAACAAACCATATAATTTAGATTTGGTTGTGGATGCACTAGGTAAAGCATGGGAAAGACAATAGAGGTAGTGTTTCCTATTGTTTGTGGATAGAGACAATGTGGTCCCTATATTTTACATATTGTTGTGTACATGTTGTACTATGCCATGTGTATTTTCTACATGCAATGTTGTACCATTTGTCTTCATTTGTTGTACCATTTCTATATTTTGGGTTGTACATTATGTATTGTGTAATGTTTTGGGATAGAAAGGTGTGGGATGATTATGGATCATGTGCTATGTAATATGTTGGGTCCTATAAGTATGGGACTTCCTAAGCCTAGGAAGGTGTGGGATAGACCTATATTCCTATTGAGAGAAGAATACTGAAATTGGAAGTGCCTACTAGCTCTGCTACATACTTCAGCATTTGGAGGACCAAATACCAGCTTGGCCATGTGATTATGCTAAAAGAGAGATTGCAGCAGTGTGTTTTCTTCTTCTCCTTCTTTTTCCTCATACTCTCATAACCCTGTTATTTCTGTTTTCCCCCAAAACTCTACAAACTCACCCCTTCAAACCTTAAGCCCCGAGCTCTTAACCCATGAATCCACACCCATACGACCTTCTTCCGCAATCACAATGGCACATTAACCCCGCTGCCTCTATTACACCCATTGTCTTCTACCGATGTGATATTGCGATGCGATTTGATCGCAATCGCACATCGCCTCTCCTGCAAACCAGTCTCCACCATCTGATCATCCACCAAAGCGATCCAACAGCATTCACATCTCCCATGCCCATAGCTTAACCACGCGTTAACCCGCGATCACAGTGGTTTTCATCCCGTCCCATCTGCCATGTGACACCCAATGATTGTGATCGCTTGCCCTTGTACAATTTCTACTCACCTCCAAAAGTGGTGCAATACATAATGCTTACCACCCATTTCACTCTCATATCTCCCGTGTATCTTTCCTGCCCGATGGTCGTCATATCTGTCCGTTAAAGATCTCACGGCACACGTTTTTTTGCTCTCGTTTATGCCCGATTATGCTCTCGCTTCCGCCCGATTCCTTCTACCAAGAGATTGTTGTCATCCATTCACCTGATCCAACGGCTGATATTTGCTCTCATCATACAAATGCCTCCACCATACTATCCGTGTCCATAGCCTGTCCCATGCATCTGAAGGAAGAAGGTGGCCAGTGTTAGTACCCGACGCATTTCATCCCCAACCACTGCATTCAAGAAACAGGATGACCGAGAAGAAAAAGGACAAAGGTGGCCAGTGTTAGTACCTGGTGCATTTCATCCCCAACCACTGCATTCAAGAAGTAGAATGGCCGAGAACGAGAGGGACCAGCCTCAAGTAGATCACATCATTTAACAGTTATGGAACTCCTTCCATACGACACTCCACCTGCTCGAGAAGGATAGCAGAGCATATGAGAAGATTAAATTCATTTACTGAAGCAGGCAGAGACTCCATCAAAGAGTTAAAGCGGTTGGCGGTCCATTATGACCCCTCCATACATAGAATAGTAGAATATCTTTGTAGTGAAACTCTATATATACCTAGAAATTAGATGTAATCTAGGAGATGGGTTGATGGTTGTAGTTTTGATGTAAGGTTCAACTTCTCGAGACTGCAACTACTTTGATACTTGCAGCGTCTGGTCTTCATTTTAAGCTAATACAAGCTTCTTTTGTTGTTAATTGCTCACTTTCCATTTCTACTCTATTCTAGCTTGTGCCTGTTATGCATTTGTTCATGTTCTCTTGATATTTAGCATTAGAGGGGTTGTCATCCCACCTCTATGTTGAAGTCTACTATGTATCATTGAATGTGTTATGCAGGTTTCTGTTTACTTAGTGCAAGAGAGCTGTCATCCTGTCTACGCATTATGAAATAGATTTGCAGGCCTCTTTACTGGTTGTATCCGACCATCACAGGGCCTTGTGCATCTGCTGGTGTGGTCAGTATTCTCCATATTCACCCAATCCTCAAACTATGAGCAATTGGTGGTCTAAAGACTTGTAGTCTCGGGGTGTTCACCCATGTCTGGAGCTAAGCATAGTAGAAATGGTTATCTGGCTTGGACAAGAATCATTCCTTCCATTCATCCATTTCCAACATTTTGTTGAGTTTTGTAATGTTCGCGAGCATCTCCAAGATACAACCTAGGAGAGTTTCTTCGGGTGATAACATCAATTGGCGGCGTTGCCGGGGAGAGGAGATTGAAGCTCAGTTTCCCTGGGAGATGACACAGTTCTAGATTTTGATGATAGATAAAGTCTGGGCACATTTCTGGTTGTAATCATCTATCTGGTGACTCCACTAGAGGATGCCCAATCTTTGGTGACTCCTCATTATAGTCCTGGCTTAGTTTGTGAGGCACATTCGAAGAAATCCTCAGAAATCACGAGCTGTTCCAGTGCTTGATCATGAGAAGATCGTTAACCCAAAGAAAACATCACAGAAAGGAGCATCAGGATCAGCTGCACATATTTACAAAGCTCCTTGTCCATTCAGTTCCCCTTTGGATCCTAGTTCAATGAGAGTATACAAAGAGGGGATAAAGTATAAACTACCTCTACCTGACAAGGTCAAATGCTCTAAATGTTTTGTGGTAGAGGATCAAATCAACCCCATTTTGTAGATTTTTGATGAATCGACTAACAAGAAAGTTCATCAGGATAAGGGGAAACAATTTTTATAACCCATTAAATGGGCAGTTTTTGAAGATTTGGGCTTTCGATGTGTTCTTTTAGCATAGACATAATTAGACTCCATGCCCAGTGGAATACTATGAGATTTTTTTAAGATTGTTTTATATGAAGGCATTGGTGTGTAGTTCTTGAGACCTCACAGGGAGGATCTCATCCCCAGAAGGAGAGAGTGTTAGCTTTGCTACATACTTCAACATTTGGAGGACCAAATACCAGCTTGGCCGTGTTATTATGCTAAAAGAGAGATTGCAGCAATCTGTTTTCTTCTTCTCCTTCTTTTTCCTCATACTCTCATAACCCTGCTATTTCTGTTTTCCCCCAAAACTCTACAAAATCATCCTTTCAAACCTTAAGCATCGGGCTCTTAACCCATGAACCAGTGCCCATACAACCTTCCGATGCAATCGCAACTGCACATTAACCCTGTTGCCTCTGTTACGCCCCTTGTCTTCTACTGATGCGATATTGCGATGTGATCTGATCGTAATCCCATATCACCTCTCCTGCAAACCAATCTCTGTCATCTGATCATCCACCAAAGCAATCCAATGACATTTGCACCTCCCACGCCCATAACTTAACCGCACGTTAACCCGCTATCACAGTGGTTTTCATCCCGTCCCGTCTACCACGCATCACCCGATGATTGTGATCACTCGCCCTTGTATAATTTCTGCTCACCGCCAAAAGTGGTGCGATATATATTTCTTACCGCCCATTTTGCTCTCATATCTCTCGTGTATCTTTCCTGCTCGATGGCCGTCAGATCTTTCTACTGGAGATCTGATGACTCACGTTTGTTTTCTCCCTCTTCTGCCCAATTCTGCTCCCGCTTCCGCCCGATTCCTTTCACCAAGAGATCGTTGTCATCCATTCACTTGATCCAACGGTCGATATTTTCTCCCATCATGCTCATGCCTCCAGCATATTATCCATGTCCATAGCTTGTCCCGTGCATCCGAAGGAGGAAGGTGTCCAATGTTAGTACCCGAGGCATTTCATCCCCAACCACTGCATTCAAGAAACAAGATGGCCGAGAAGAAAAAAGACAAAGGTGGCCAGTGTTAGTGCTCGGTGCATCTCATCTCAAACCACTGCATTCAAGAAACATAATGGCTAAGAATGAGAAGGACCAGCCTCGATTAGATCACAACATTTAACAGTTATGGAACTCCCTCCATACGACACTCCACCTGCTCGAGAAGGATAGTAGAGCATCCGAGAAGATCAAATTCATTTACTGAAGCAGGCAGAGACTCCATTAGAGAGTTAAACCAGTTGGCCATCCATTATGACCCCTTAATGCATAGAACAATAGAATATCTTTGTAATGAAACTCTATATATATCCAGAAAACAGATGTAATCTAGGAGATGGGTTGATGGTTGTAGTTTTGATGTAAGGTTCAACTTCTAGAGACTGTAACTACTTTGATACTTGTAGCGTCTGGTCTTCATTTTCAGCTAATACAAGCTTCTTTTGCTATTAATTTCTCACTTTCCATTTCTACTCTATTCTAGGCTATGCTTGTTATGCATTTGTTCATGTGCTCTTGATATTTAGCATTAGAGGGGCTGTCATCCCACCTATGTGTTGAAGTCTAGTATGTATCATTGAATGTGTTATGTAGGTCTTTGTTTACTTAGTGCCAGAGAGCTATCATCCTGTCTAAGCATTAGGAAATAGATTTGCAGACCTCTTTACTGGTTGCAGCCAGCCATCATAGGTCCCTGTGCATCTGCTGGTGTGGTCAGTATTCTCCATATTCACCCAATCCTCAAACTGTGAGTAATTGGTGGTCTAAAGCCTTGTAGTCTGGGGGTGTTCACCCATGTCTGGAGTTAAGCATGTAAAATGGTTAGTTCTTACAAGCATTCCATTCCTTCCATTTCATCCCATTTCCAACATTTTGTTGAGTTTTGTAATGTTCCTGAGCATCTCCAAGATACAACCTAGGAGAGTTTCTTGGGGTGATAACAGTGCCCATATTCATAGGGTAGCGAACGGGAATATATATGTATATATCCATTACTGGTGCTTACCAGAGTGGGGCAACGAATTCAATGTGTGAGAAGTCAAACATAAGAGAAGACACTATATCTTTGCTAGGTTGGAAACCAATCTAGTGAGTGTAGCTTAAAGAGAAATCCAAATATAAGTATCAATATTTCCTTGATTTTTATTAATTTCCAAATTATGAATATGAATTGATATTATGATTTATGATAGTTGGTTTATGAGCTAATTTGATTTTTTATGATGGGAGGAAATATGAACTTACAAGGTTCACATAATGAATAATTTATTAATGAGGTATGATTTAAATGATTGCAATTTATTATGATGAAACTCATGGAGATTTATGTGTCATGATTTAGGAAATCATGGAATTGCCCAGTTTCAGTGGATGGACATGGTTACAAGATGAATAATAAAATATTGAAGATATTAGAGTGTGCAACAACATATTGACTAAAGATTTCAGGAACATAGCCATTGTGAGACACTAGCACTCAATGTTATCTATTGATTGACGTGAAACATACTATGAATGGTATGAAGGTATTGATGTAGGGACTTGCCTTGGTTATGAAACCTTTTCGATGAAAGGAATCCTTATCAAGGAATGGATCACCCAAGGGACTAAGAATTATAGAAGGAGATGTCTGAATTTGGAAGGTGAGTGAATGAATCAAAGGAGGATTGGATCCCTAGAGGGATAGGGAAGCAGAGAAAGGATTCCAGAAAATAATATTTGTTTTTAAAGGTTCATGAGCATGGATGATTGGAATCAAAATAACATTCATATGTCCTAGGAAGAAAAGGGTTGGGAACTATTGATTGATGGAACAAGGAGAGCAAATGAAAATGATGATGGACATGTATGCATACAACACTCTAGAAAAATACAAAGCTATCAAGCTAGACATGATGTAGTAAGAGCATCGAGAAACTGCAAAGGAGCCATAAAAGTGGTTGATTCTGTAATTTTTTTTATGTTTAATTAGTTGTTGGTATTGGAACACCGATGATGGTGTTTTACTTAAGGTGGTGGGATTATGGCATTCCTAGTAACAGTTTCTCTTGCTTTTTGCAATTTAATGATACTATAAATTATAAATGAATATATTTTTATGAATAGGCGTAAAGAGTGGGACCACATATCCATGATCTAAGCAGGAAGAGGAAAAAAAAAACTATGTGGACCTAGTTGGAATCACTATTTAATTAATGGTGAAAACTATAAAGAAAATTAGACGAATATTCCAAGAGGAGATAAAGAGTTCAAGAGGAGAAAGGAGAGGCACCCTTGAGAAATTATAAAAAGGAATTTGCAAAGGAATACTCGGATTTTAGTTTCCTCTTGGAGAAGCATATGAGAAGTGTTAGAAAGACATCTGAGGTTGAGGGAAGGGGCTTACCTAAGAAATGTAATTATGGACATTGTTTCCAAGCCTCGAGAAACTCAATAAATTTTGAGGAAAATGGGAATGAGTGCTTGCCATGAATTGGCTAAAAAACCACTCAAGGTGATTTATAAAAATTTGATAAACCACATGATTGTATAAGTGATCCCTATCCTCTTTGAGTTGGGTATGACCTCCCACTGAAAATTATTGAATACAAATTCCCATTAGATCATGCATCTAGCTCAAGGGTGACCACTGCAAGTGATTTATTGTAGTGAGTCTATTTTTGGGTGGAAAATCGAAGTAGAACTTTTAGTTTGGCCATTTTTTTATTGTAAATGAATGCATTCAATTGAGATCTATGAAATTAAAAATTTCCCTTGTGGAATTTAATGTCTGGCTTCGAGAAATGTTACATGGCTATAGGATGTTGGTGCATGAGGTTTATTGAATGAAATGCTTGAATTTTATATATTGTTTCTTACAATTTATGCGATGCATTTGTAAGTTAAATTTCTAAAGTTTCTTTATAATGCATGTGGTTATCTTGTCTGTGTTTGATGTGTTGATAATTTTCTTATATCTATAGAGAGGGATGTCATTCTTCTTTGTTAAAATGGGAGGTTGACTCCTTGATTATTTTCTCAGTAAAAAAGTTTATTTTTGTCTCCATTTTGAGCATGTACATTGGTCTAAATTCTTGTACATGCCGAAAGAAAGTCAATCTATGTTAATTAAATTGAATGATTGCATTAGTAATTTGGCTCTCAGGCCTTGTTTAAAAATTATAATCTTAGTAGGGGTAGCTATATGTGTGTGTGTCTGTGTGTGTGTAATTTGGGCATCTATGCATTACTAAGACTCGTTGATAGAATAGGAGGAATGTGTTGGAGGCTTGGTTAAAAGTCTAGCCATATAGATTTTCCTTATAGAATAGATAGAGTTGGAAGTCTAGAGGATTTCAAAGAAGTGGGTTTCAAGATTTAGAGGCCCATAAGGGAAGGCACTACAATTAAAAGTTGAAGTGCAAGAAAATAATCGCCATTGAACACCAGGAGAATTTATCTACCATTGAATGACCCTAGAGGTTTTTCCCAAGATATTTCATATGGAGGCCATTCGTAACCTGCCTATTATTTTACTGATGGGGTGACGTGGCTTGTGGGGCCCATTGGCATGGAAACCTCGAGAGTGATCTCATTCATTGACGGTTGATCCACTCGTCAACATCACATGGACAATGAAGATTTGAAACCATGATGGTACCCCATCAATTTGAAATGATGAAAAGGGGGTGCGGTAGGTCCTTGGTGCCTTTGTTCACTGCGGAAATGGGAATTGTCTACATATGTGACACCAAATATGAATAGGTTGGTAGCTTCCACGTGGGTTTTCACATGGATGTCCATGTATGCACCATGTGGGGACCTTGCAGGTGTCACATGGTACGCCAAAGTGATGTGGCACTATCTAGTAGGCCAAGTTTTGAATGGCCATATCATTTGATTTGGGAGTCAGATTGAAGAAAATTGTATATTGTTGGAAATTTCTCAATGAGATGAAAGTCATGCTTTCATAAATTTCAAGCTTCAAGGGTGTTGACAATGTTGAAAAATTTATACCCCATTTCCATAATAAGACATTGGAGGTCAATTGAGCATAGTAATTTTCCTGATTCTACCCTAATATGACAATGGGTGGTAAGGGTGTGTGTTGCAAAGGGGCCTATGGAGAACACACTGAAAGATGTCATAGGAGAGCCACGTGTAAGAGGAAAGGGGCCTAATGAAGCTTGAAAGGAGTTTAGAAGGTGAAAAGAGTGAAGAGCTACAAGAGGTTGCCATCAAAAGAATTCCCAAAAGCCATTTACTGTGACATGGATGGAGCCATAGATAGTAGAAATTCCCAATATTAGGTGTGGCTTGAAGCTTTATTAAAATATAGAAGAAAGATTACCTAAAGAATGAAATCAAATAAAATAGGTAAGAAAGATACCATCTGCATTATGGTGCAATTGAAACTGAGTGTGAACATGTTGTCGAATATAGCAGAAATACTAGTTGTGAAAATCATCATTTCCTAAACCACAATGTCGAGGAACAAAATAAAGACAAGTTGCTGGTAGAAATTTTACCATTCCCACTATCTCCAAATGCAATTTACAATCCTCATAGATCACAATAATGCTAAATATGAGCTGGAAAGAAATCCCGAAGCCCATGGATAAATGTTGCCTCTATTAGATAGCACAAATGAATAACTTAATGACTATTGGAATTTGAAATGCCACAAGGGCCCGACTACATATTGATTTGTGTGATAGATTCCATGCTCTGGTACAATGATATTAATATTAGCACAAGGACTTAATACCATTTCCAAAGTCGTTTTTCTAGTTGGGACGACAATGGCCACCACCCCCTTGAAAACACACCATTTAGGGATTGCACTTTGCTAAAATTAATTTAAAATATATCAAATTTAAATTTGAATTTGGTATACAATTCAATTTAAGTTTGCTAAACATTTTAGACTTTAATATAAATTTAAATTGACATTTGTAAATGCCTTAAATTGTATTTCACTTTAAACATTAATTTTGATTAAATTTTCATCTTGTACTACATCTTCATCATGTCCAATATATTTTGCTTTAAATATTAAATTTGATTAAATTTTCATCTTGTACTACATCTTCATCATGTCCAATATATCACCCTGATCAGTGGGGGCAATTGTACCACTGACTTCACATCAAGGAGTGCCTTAAGAGAGCACCCAATCACCCTCTATCTAAGACCCCCTTCAATTTTAATTTTAAATAAAATTTTGTTTAGACTTTCAATTTAAATACAAGGATGATGGTTTAAATATTCAACTGCCAAGAGCACAAAGCCAAATTAAAATTAATCTTATTTTATCCCTTGATTTAATTTTATTACTTTGGCCCTTGATTTAATTTTATTACTTTGTAGTTGCGGCCTATATTGGAAATGAATTTGAGCAATTCGGATTTTTAAACAAATAAGTGCACAAAATTTTATTTCAAAAGAATATTTTTCCTTTAATACATTATCTAATTAATGATATGAAAAATATTTTAACATATTTTCAGTTTCAAACTCAAAAATACCTTGTTAAATTTAAATATGATTTATTTATCTACATGTTACCCAAACATTAATCCAATTGCAATCCTATATAATATGGTTTCATTTCAATGTAACCATTTATTATTGCGGTGGATTATTTCATTTCGTTCCAATGAAAACCATTTATTAATGTAACTGCTTATTTGATTTCCTTTCCATGTTAACATCCCTTTTAGACTGATGTATTGCTTCTATGTTTTTGCAGAGCACGTAGTCGAAACACCGCTGATTCGCAGCGGCTTCAGCTTCGGCTATGCCTAAATGGGCAGATATTGCGCGGCATAGGGAAAGGCAGAAAGTCGGAGCGGCCAGCTTGCCCAGAGATGAATCGTTTAGAAGAAACCTTAATTGTCAAGGTTGGGGTTCTTAGTGAGATCGAAGATCTCTATCTTTTTCTTTGAGAGGATCTCAGCTTAAATATGATGTCTCGCTTCAGGAAGCCACTGGTGGTGGGCAGTGTGATCGGAGATGTTTTGGATAGGTTCATGCCAGGCGTGGATGTCGTTGTTACCTATGCCTCCAGGAAGGTCAATCATCGCTGCGAGCTTAAGCCCTCAACATTGCATCACTTCCTTGCGTCGACATCGGCGTTGAGGACCTCCGGCAATTTTACACTCTGGTAAGACAGACTGAAAAGCTGTAAACATTGCATCACTTTCTTGCGTCTAGATCGTGGTTGAGGACCTCCGCAACTTTTATACTCTGGTAAGACATTGAAATTGCGGAATTTTTTCTACTTCCTTCAAAGTTTCTGAAAGGGAACTCTAGATTTTCGATTCCTTCAATGTTTTAGAAAAATATTCTAGATTTGAAATCCTTCAAAATCTTTGCATGAAATTTATATTTCAAAATATTAAATATCATTATAAAATATCATTGAGAATAACTGTGAAAATCAAGATTCTTAAATATTAAATTGATTTTTAGCTTTAAAGTTTTCTATTTCAATTTAAGGTTTCAATGTGGATAATTATATGTTGCTTTTTTATTTGCTTAATTGATGGACCAAATAGATTTTGAAAGGAATATTCTGAACACATGCTTCATCTAAACACTTATTAATGGTTATATGTATTGTGTTACGGAGTTTGTGAGGTTGCATTGACTTTCAATATTGTATTACGGAGTTTGTTAGGTTGCATTGACTTTTAATAAATAAAAATTTGGATTCGTGTGCGAGTGCATACCAATTTCTTAGGGATTTTCAAAGCATAAAAACTAACTTATCTCTTGGTTGTGAAGGACATAAGACTTTTGTTTCCTTTCATGACTTGGGATTCTGAAGGGTTAAAAAATATACTTTTGTTGTAATAGTTAATAATAATATTTTAGATTCATCCCACCAATTTCCTAGGGATTTTCAAAGCATACCTAATTTTTGAAGCATTATACTATATCTTGGTTGTAAAGGATGAAAACTCTTCAATACTTGTATTTTTAATCATGCTTGGGATTCTTAAGGGTTACTAATAATATTTTTGTTCCAATAGTTTCTTTTGGTTAATAATTGAAGCAACTACATCAATATTTTTAATGTGGTTGCGCTAGTAATATCAAATTTTTAACAATGTTTCTCTTTTACCTTCTTTTATACTTAATTTTTGGAATGAAAATTGCTTTGAATTTTTTTTTAATAATTC
>APFE030314372.1:0-28045 GCA_000404065.3 Pinus taeda | reverse complement strand
TGGCTATCTCTCTTAGCCCTAAAATAATTAGCAGAGTAACAACCCTACCTCTAGGATAAAGTGGAGCAGAGAAGACAAATCCAAAAGTGCCACTACTAAAAATAGTTTCTTCACTGCCAATGAAAATCCTATTGAATACAAGAATGGAGCTAGGAGGGAAAGCCTACCTTATCCTTGGGATGAGGCGGTCTACCATATTCTTAAGTAGATATCATGTGAGGAAAGAATGAGTGTGGTATATGGTTACCACTTTGGATTGCTTCAGTAACTCAGGTTCAAGGCGGAATTTCCTCTTTCTCAAAGACTTAGTGTGTCATACTTCCTCCTACAATCCATTAGGGAAATGAGTCAAAAAATAAGAGATGGAAAACACCAACACCTAGGCCACCATGGCCTCATTAAACTGATAGTGGTGGATGCCTTGAAAATTTTTAGAATCCTTGTCCTTTGGTACTAATTCATAGACATGGATAGAGAAAATTCTGTAGAGACACAAGCCCTCACACTAGGTGAGACCCCAACCTCTAGTGTTGGAGGAAGAGAGGGAAAAACAAAGGAAGAAGAAGAAGGGGCAAGGACAAAAGAGGAAGAGGTAGTAGGGTTATACGAAAAATAAAGAGAGACATAAGTAAAAAGGATAATAGAAGAAACAAAGGCAAAGGTAGGAGAAGAAAAACATGAAAAAGAATAGGGCGGAAATAAGAAAAAGAAACACTAAGTCCTCAGAGGACTACTGAGCCCAGAGAAACAGAGATACCCTTAAAACAAGCAAGTTTGTCTCTAGGAACCACTGGACAAGAGGTAGTTGCAACTTTAGCTACCTTAGGCACCCTGGTAAAACCTAAAAGGAAGAGACAAAGGAAATCCCCCTTATATTTTAAGACCGTGAAAAGCATCAGGACCAAGCTAGGGAGGCCACAAACTCCCACATAGGTCCCCATCATAATTGAGGAGTCCCCAAGAAAGAAAGCGGAGGTAGGACCAACTGAAGGAAAAATTGAATAGATCACCTCTCCAAAACCCAAAACAAAGGCTCCTATATCATATGTAAGGAGGCCTACTACTAAATAAGCCTCCTTCAAACAACCCAAGACACCAACAACCCTCGCACAAGAAGAAAAATGGAAGCTACAAGAGGGAAAAAGTATGCTACAAGAGGGACAAAGGATGTTATAGGAGGGGTAGAATTTGATGCTAGAGGAGAAGAATGTGCTACTAGAAGGTCAAATTGTGACACAACAGTTATAGGAGGTAGAATCCTCCCCAAGAACATTTTAGAAGGACTTCTTGGAGATATAAGAGCATAGTCCAAAACCTAGTCTAAGCTCCTACTATAAATTCATTGAAGGAGGGAGGATTATTCCCCATAAATTTTCAGTCCCACTTCTTTATGAGCTAGTGAAGGAAAGAGGAAGAACCCATAGGTGGATGCAAATTGTTAAATCTAAGAAGGTAGAGGATGTGGGCTCCATGGAAGAAAAAGGTCCTTGAAATGAGAAAATAATTAAATGAGCTAAAAATGAGAGAATCTACAATGAAGGCACAACTACAGGTAGAAAATATGAGGTTGAGAGAGAAGCTACAGGAGAAAGAAACACAACTTTCCACCATGGAAAACCTCTCCATGGAGGCACTACAATGCATACAACCATCAAAGTCTTATGCCCTCTTCCTCAAAGAACAATGGTTGCAATTACAAATAAAAAACTTAGCACAATATGGATATATGCCCTTTCAAGATTACAAGTAGTTCATTGAATTCTTCAACCAAGCTAACATGGAGGACAAAGAGAAAAAGGTTTAATTTTACATACACAACCTCACTCTCACAAATATGAATTTTTGGGATCCCAATACAAGATTGGGGGATACACAACTGATGGCCTTAGCGTCCTAGATGACTCATGAGGAGGCAAGAGTTGAGGAAGTGAAAAGAGTAATGGAAAAGGAGGAAAGGAACCATTGTATATCAGGGCAGAGTTAGTGAGCCCAATGGAAGTCATCAGCAATCATGCATCATCTCCAATAATGTTTATTTAGCACCTAAATACCTTGCCAACCAGGAGCAAGACATCTTACATTTTGAAGACACATTTAGGTTGTTGGGAACAGAAATATGGCACGCCTTCAAGAGGAGATGGCCTACCTTACCCCAAAGCCTCCATATCAGAGAATATCACTCTCCTAAAAGGCTAAGGAATGCCTTGGAGAGAACACCCTTATACAAGAGGAACATGAAAAGGTTGAAAATAAAGTGGATAGGACTGAAGCGTAATCCACCCTTTCTGTTAGGCCTATAGCAAGGAAAAGATGAAGTAGAAGAGCAGAAGGAGTGGAAAAAAATAGAGAAGAATGCAGGTTTCTATCCCCAAGAAGGCAAACCATCTGAGGAGCCTTGGGATGCTAGGGGGGCCACTAGGGCCATGAGAGAGATACACATGGATGACTTAGTTGCTTAGAGGCTGAGCAATACTTTCAGTAGGGGGTGATGATGAGGATCATCAATAGGTGCATTATAAGGGTTATGATGCCATCCTCCAACTTTAGAACTATCCCTTTCTAACATTTATTTACATTTTTTATTATATTATTCTTAGTGAGAAGGATAAAATATGTGTATTATGTAATGTGGCCTAGTATGGTTTAATTGCAGGAAATGGAGCAATTTTTGAGATGATTTATTTGCAGGGGCTCAGAGTAGACAACAAGGAGAGAATCTAGGGGTTTGTCCACCTCTTTAACTCCCTCAGTTAGCCCAATATCACAACACACTCTCTCTCTCTCATCATCTCGAGGTCATTAGCATCCAAGCAAGTGAAAGTAACAAGGTCGTTGGTAAGAAATGAGGAACAAGATCCATGATTCTTGAGTTGCGGGAGGAAAATATTCTTATTTTCTAGGGAGATGCTAATAGCTACCCTCTTGTATAAATAAGCATGGAAAAGAGCTCATTAGGGTTCGAGTTTTGTTTTTAGCTAGGTAGCTATTGAGCTCAAGAAATTGGCACTGTTATTTTTTACTATTATGTTATGTATTAGAAATTTATTTAATGATAATGAGAAGTTTCTTATTGATTCATCACTGAGTTAGTTCCATCGGGTTGAGGCTCTTGGGTTTGGCCATGTGATTCCATTTTTGCAAGTATTTTAGCTCTATCCTTTTCATGAATTGTTTCTATGGAATTTGCAAGTTGAAGTAAATATCATTTTCCTTTTCATAGTTAGAGGTAGCTTCTAAATTTCACCTTCATTAACTAGATTTCATTCCAATTCAGTATGAGGAACGATCTTGCAACACGATTGATCAAATGTCATAGTTGAGGGTGGCATGAGTAGAATCCCATGTATTGTGCATATAGCACTGTCACCTTGAATTTTGTATGAACCTCGGGTTGATAAATATATTTGAGGAGCCCTTGGGAGTTACAAAACTCTTGGTGTAATACCATGGCTCGCCAGTGCTCCTTCCATCCTACTCACCACCTCCCTAATCAGAATATGTATATCCAATCATGTGAACATAATTCCTCCTACCATATTTCAGGCAGTAGTGGATTGTTCCTTGTAGATATCTTAGTATGTTCTTGGCTTCCATCAAATGATCATGCTTCGGCTCCACTTGGAACTAATTGAGAACATTCATTGCAAAGGATATGTATGTTTGAGTATTCACCAAGTACATCAGTGAACCAATGAATTGTCTATACCTAGTAGGATCCACTGGGGTAGGTTTAGAATTCCTTGGTATCTTCAAGTTTTTGATCATTGAGTTTGTCATTCGTTTGCAATCCATCATGTAAAACGTATTCAATATCTTGGTCACATACTTCCCTTAACCTAGGTAGATATCATCAGGTCCTTGCCAAACTTATAGTCCCAAATAATAGTGCATCAGCCTAAGATCCTTCATATCAAATTTTATTTCCAACTTCTTCTTCCATTCTTCAATTCAACCTTCCACAACTATCAAGAGAAGATCATCCAAATACAAAAGAATGATTACATGGGATGCCATTTACTATGGTATTTAGGGTTGGTAAGATTTTGTAGTGGAGATGAACAAATCTTCTATGCCAAAGTTCACGTGGGCTAAGCGAGGGGAGTTATCAATTTATAGATTCTTCCTTCATGAATCCCAATCATTGTAGCGTCTTCTATGCTTGAGTTTTTACCCCATACTACAACCTTTCCATCAATGAATGCAACTCTATCACTCTTGTCTTCCAAGCATGAAATGGAAAGTAAATTCTTGGGAAGACTTGGAACAAATAAGATACTATTGAGATGAATTTTTTTCTTCATTTTATAGCTCAATCAAAGTTGATCCAATTTATCTCACAAGGTAGCTTTAATTATCACCAAGTTCTACAGAGTAAGAGGACTTCCATTTTGATAATGTCTTCAAGTTCTTATGTTGACCAATCATATGCCTTGATGCTCCATTATCGATCACCCAAATATTTTCATCTTGAAATGTGCCAGTGAGCATTGAGAATAATCCATCATCCTTTGTAGATGTCTTGGTCACTTCCTTCTTAGAAGAAAATCGAAGATCCCATAATTCTTTGAATCCCTTCTTGAGATGAATTTCTTCCTTCATACACTTCTTTAAGAACTTCTTCAATGTAGTAGAGATATTAATTATTCCCTTAGCCATCCTTAGCTTTGATACTATGTTGAGAAATCTATAGGGAAATAGTTAGAATGATTTCTCTTTTCTTGATAACTACTTGTGATCTATTTTAAATTTTTCTTACTTATTAGTTTATTCACTTATTAATATGTTTGCATATCATCAAACAACTAACAAAAAAAGAAAAAAAATAGTACATAAGAAGACAAAAGGTAGGCTATAATCTAGGGCCAAAACCTCTCCACTTAAGAGGAAAACTCACAAATCTTTTCTCTTCTTATAGATTCTTCAATTGATGAATTGCAAGACCTATACACCAATACTAATACCCTCCAAGACCAATTTCAACCCTTTCGAAGGATGTGCTTCCTTTTTCCAAGTCAAACCCAGTCAAATCTCTTCCAGTAGCACAACCTTGACCCCCAACTTTAGAATGTTGGTCTCTACTGCAGATATGAAATTTTTGTCCCTCCTAGCAGCAATTGTTGCCACACATGTGAGCTTATTATGGCATCCCAAGGCTTCTTCACACCTTCTCTTGGATTTATACTTCTTCTAGTGCATAAGGATGACCCAATGTGACCTTATTTCTCTTCTTTCTTCAAGATCGAACTTACAAAAGAAAACAATTAGTCCAACAGAAGAAACCCTAGCCTTCCTTTACACATAAGAGAGAGAAACAACCTAGGAAAAATTTCTTCTTCGTGCTCTTCATTCTTCACTACCTTTATACTTTTTTTCTTCACTTGGATGAGTGAGTGAATGAATTTGTTCCAAGGAGGTTGAGTTCCCTTCTTTATATAGGCTTCTAAAGGTGGATGTGGCTCCTCAAAATAGGTTGAATTCCCAACATTCAAGACGACTTGGTATTGAAGGGTATTTTGACACTTTTAAAGACAAAAATAATTTTCTTTACAAGTTACAATGTGTCCGATGGGATCTTCAACTTATGACAATGACTCTTTTCACTTATTGACCTAGGAAAAATCCTATAAGCACTCAATGGGTGCTTGACCTATAAAATAAAAGACCTTGAGCATGAAACCCATGCTCCAATAATAATAATAATTTTTATTTCATTTTACAATATACAAGAATCAAAAGTACATCTCATATTTATGAATACCGAACCTACTTACAAATTTTTCAACATGTAGGACTTGGAAAATACATTTGAGAATTGCTAGAAAAGGGAAATGAACACGTCTTTTTCTTGATCGATACATTGAGCTCCAATTTGTAAAAATTTAGGATAATCAAGGGTGTCTTTCTCAATAGCAATGGTTTCACCATTCTTTCTTTAAGATCCTTCTACATGATCTTTCTTAGATGAAGGAACATCATTGGGAGAAAGAGAGCTTTCCAAGGTGGACTAGGTGGAGGAATATATTCATCCATTAAAAGAGAATAAACACCCATCTATTCCTTAACATAATTAACATTAGGCCAAGGTAAACCTTCAACAAAAGGAGTAATATGACTTTCACTATAGACAATGATGTTCTTATCGTTCTTTGGGATAGTCATATGTGTCCCATAAAAGGATAAATACCCTCTTGTGTGATCCTTCCAGTACTTTCCTAATGCAATAGAGTAATTAGAGATAGGAATATACATCACTTTAATATTACATGTGGTCCTGATTCTTGGGTGTGCACAGATGATTAAGGTGGCTTCCTTGATGATACCTACGGACTCTTGCAAAGAGCTTTTAAAACATAGAATTTTTCAAGTGGTGTCATCAGTACATTGAATGCCAAATTCTTCCATTATAATATTAGGAATGACATTAGGTCCAGATCCCCTATCTACAAGGCAACAATGAGCAATTTTATCATGTATCTTCATGGACACATAGAATGGGAGAGTTCTAAATTGATTGGAATGATTATTGACAACAAATTTTGTTTCTAAGTGGGCCATTTCAGATTGAACTTCAATATATTGGATTTGAGAAGGCACTTTCCCTTCAAGGAATCCCTTAAAAAAAAATCTTGAGAATGGCAGCAATTCTGAGTAGCAAAACATCAAATTTAATTATTTCCATCTGATTCAAGATGCTAAAACCAAGCAATGAAGTTGAAGAAAGATACGATGACGTATGTATATTTTGTGAAGGAATTGAAGTATTTACATAGGAATGATTGTGAATTGGATCTGAGGTTTTTGGGTTAGACATATGTTTATAATATTTCTCTTTGGCAGTGTGTGCTTTATGTGCATTTCTTGTTTCTATAGCTAATACATCTTCCTCATCATCCCAATCAAGATTATTTATCGTAGGGTTAGCTTTCTTACCAAAAAATCTATCTCTAACTCTTTTTTGAATTTGACATGTCTTTCCATCATGTTATTCTTTGCAAAAATCACACCAAGGGTGAGTGAGGAGAAGAACATGCTAATAGAATTTCTAAGTTGAATGAGCATTCCCAGAAGTAGAGGTTTCAAGTTATGAATTTAATTTATGCTTATATGAAATTAGTTTGTTACTCATATCGTACATAAGCTACAAAGCATAGGTCATATTTGTCTAGTTTTTTTTACTTTCTAGAGGAGTACTTATTCTTCTAAGTTGTTCTTCATACTCTAGGTAGATCTGCAAAGAAAATTCTATGCTAGTAGAATTTGTTTCTTCAAGTTGTTGACAATAGAGGGGAGGAAATGCACTATAATAGTGCACTGGCCTGTTTATGAGGATAGATGATCTTGGGAATTTGATTGTAAAGTTTGTTGAAATGAATTTAAATTTTTTAATGTTCTCTCCCTTTGGGAAAGAAACATTATTATAATCGCGTAATAAGTCAATTGGGTTCTGAGGTTCACTGTAAGTAGATTTGATTCAATAACATAGTTCACTCGAAGTGTTTAAGGCCTTTGAGGGTAATTCAAAGAAGTCAACAACAACTTTTCCTGAAACTGAGTTGAAAAACAATAATATGCACGTATTATTATCATTAGTTCCAATATTATGGCAAGCATTTGAAAAGGAAATTAAATGTTCATTCATAGTAATGGTACCATCAGTAGAAAACTTTGGCAGATGGTCTTTAAACTTAGGAAGAGGAGAATTTGTGGGTGCAAGATGCAATGGTGATTGAATATTCCAAGGGGTCATATTAACATCCTCTTCAAATTGAAAGAGTCCAAATTTTTACATGACTCTAGCAGGATTGGCATTGGACAGCTGGGAGTTGAAAGAGGAATAGATAGAACTAATTGAAATAATGGGAGTAGCAATAGAAATTGAGTTAGAAGAAGATGAAACAAAAGTTTTGGAACCTTAAGTTCCACTGGAAGGTTGGGCTTGGGTTCCAAACATG
Organism: Pinus taeda; assembly: GCA_000404065.3. Lineage (NCBI taxonomy): Eukaryota > Viridiplantae > Streptophyta > Pinopsida > Pinales > Pinaceae > Pinus > Pinus taeda. Next base: position 20,093 of record APFE030314372.1, on the reverse strand, counting down.
ATTCTTTTAGTTGGTGAAGTAGTTGGGGATGAACTAGTAAGGATTTGAAGAAAACAACAACGAGATTCTAACTTTAAGACAACCCTATAGTGTTGGATTTCGTTAATATGGGAATATTCAAGACTATCACCTCTAAGACACAAGATGTGCGACGATCACCACTCATGCAAAGTTAATGATGAGGATCGTGTACATGTTGATGTTCGTTCACGTTGTTGATTAATCAAAGCTTCACGCTCATCAACTTTGTCAATCTCACAGGGTATGAGAGATTGATCATGATCTAATGTTTTGATGTTGGAAGCATTGTTCAAGATATAACCAAGTAAATAATTACAATGATTTGTATACAATTCAATTTTGTAATTAAACATGGTTGTAAGTTTGATCGAATTGTCATGAATTTCAAGGAAATCACAATAATTACGGATGATTGGAGTGTTCACATTGACGTAATCGTCTTTGTGAATATCTCATCATTTGTTTAAATTAATAATCTTGAGAGATTATTGATCTAAATGGAAATTGGCATCCACCCATGGTATTCATCAACCCATGTATTTATCCACTCATGGAATATACCCATGGTATTGTAAGTGGCATCCACCTATAGTATTCATCGACCCAAGGTATTTATCCACCCATGGTATTGTAAGTGCCATCCACCCATGGTATTGTAAGTGCCATCCACCCATGGAATTCATTCACCCATGGTATTGTAAGTGGGATCTGCCCATGGTATCTACCCACCCATGGAATTTACCTAAGGTATTATAACTAAAAAAAGACTATAAATAAAAAGTCGTGTTTTTATAAAAGGAGAGATTGTCCACCACAATGTAGCTTTCACAATTATTCCATTTTTTAATAAAAAATATTTTTTGTAGTTTTGTTTACAGGTTGGTCTCCACTTTTCTTCTAGAATTTCATTTTTTTAGATCTTGGGGCCCTCACCCCTAAGATCCATTTAATTTTTTTAGATCTTGGGGGTCTGCCCAAGATCTAGATCAGTGGTATCAGATTCAAGTTATGACTCCACAGGAATGAGGGTTTGACGCATATTTCAGTTTTAAAGTTTTTTCAGAAATCTTCAAGAAACTTCATGCATGTACTACGACCTCCACAGAGCACTTTCTTGGGCGAAGTGGGAAGAATTTTTTTTCCTTAAATTTTTTTGCAGGAATTTTTTGGGTTGAAAGTTTGCAGATCATATCTTAAAATTTTTGTGCAAAATTTACAAAAAAAATAACATATCTTGATTCTCTATGAAAAAATACCCAAATTCAAAAAAATAATCAGTCGAATCAACTGAATCAGAGTCTAGATGAGGGAGATATCGTTGATTTAAAATTGCTTGTGTTGCAGAAATAATTCTGACCACAATTCGTGGATGGAAGATATCCTGTCATTTTTTGCAGTTTTTGTGTAGAATTTCAAAAAAATGATTTCATAGCTGAGCTCCTCTTAAAAAATCACCCAATTTAAAAAAAAAAATTTGGTTGAATCGGAGTTCAGATGAGGGATTTCAATAACATTGGAAGATGAAAAATGGTCATTCTCTTTCCAAAAATAGGTTATAATAACTATTCTGAGTTATATTTAACGAGTTATGCCCATTTTAAATTAGTTTTTATATGTGGAGAAACATTCAAAGCAGGTTCCCTTTAGAAACGTTCCCTCCCAGCATGCTTTAGTAAGAACGTACTTCGCATGCATTAGTTTCAACATAGTAGCATCTGGCTTGATTTCTTTGGAGACGGTCCCTTCCAGCCTAGGCTATGTAGGCACCTGCTACTTCATCAATAACTTTCATCACAGTTATGAGTCAACCACACAAAATCCTTGCCATTGAAGTCCATTTTCTAGTGCACACACTGTTAGTATCACAGTTGGTCACAATAATTACAAGATATCTTTATCCTCAAATCTTTGTTTGTCATGGTTATGGTTGATCCACAGAACCACACTTCACGAAAGTCCATTTTCTAGGCCGCACACTGTCAGTATCATAGTTTGTCACAAGAATTACAGGGTATCTCTATTCTCAGATCTTCGTTCATCACGGTTATGGGTTAACCACACAAAACCCTTCTCTTTAGTGGCTCTTCATATTCAAAAAAGACTTCTTAGGAGGGAACTTCACACAACGGGGATCATTGCTTCTTAAGGAGGGAGGAATGATCTGAATGGAAATTGACATCCACCCATGGTATTCATCGACTTATGGTATTTATCCACTCATGGAATATACCCATGGTATTGTAAGTGGCATCCACCCATGGTCTTCATCCACTCAAGGTATTTATCCACCCATGGAATTTACCCATGATAATGTAAGTGACATCCACCCATGTTATTTACCCATGGTATTGTAAGTGAGATTCACCCATGGTATTCAATCACCCATGGTATCTACCCACCCATGGAATTTACCTGTGGTATTATGATTAAAAAAATACTAAAATAACAAGTCACATTTTGTAAATGGACAGATTGTCCACCACAATGTAGCTTTTACAGTTACTCTAGGTTTTGTTTACTAGGTGTTCTCCACTTTTCTTCCGGCATTTCAATTTTTCAGATCTTCCCTCCCCCACCAAGATCCATTTCAAATTTTTAGAACTTGGGGGCCTCCCCCAAAGATCCGGATCAATGATGGCCAAATGTTTGGCACACTCCTTGTTAGAGGATGATTTTTGAAGGATACAGTCAAATAAAGAATCAACATTATTAGTTTGATGAAAAATCCAGAAACCAAGATTAGGTTGTTCAAATGACTAGAGTCATGAACTAATCAAAATTTCAGAGAAAGTGAAGAAACAAAGTTTTCCTTTGTATGGTTGCCAAAAGATGTTGATTATTCTTTTAAGGTTAACAAACCTTAAAGAGATCAATTCCTTGAATCTCATTAACACAACGAGAAAGTGAGACAATGAGCTCAGTTAATGAAATTTAGATTTTTGTGTCATATATATATATATATATAATGAATAACAAGATAAAAGTAAAATGAAATGGTATTTTTATCAACGAAATAAAATAGACATAAAATGAACATATATACATCAAATACACAGTTTGCAACTATATATAAAATAAAGAAAATGAAAATCAAATTTCAAAAAGACAATGAGCTGATTAGGGCTTAGGTTGTTTCCTTAAGTCCCGTAGAGCATAATTTGTTTAGAGGAATAAGAAGAATTGTAAAAACAAATCTTAATAAAGAGACATAGAGATAGTTGAAACAAATAATATGGAAATAAAGGGTTGATTTTATTAAAATTCAAAAAGTGAAACCATATCTCTAAGAGGGAGAGACTCTATTAAAGCCTTTGACCAACTCTAATCACAAATTACCACAACGTCAAAATGATCATATACAACAATCCAGGGACAAGCAAGAATGACTATGTCACAAAATCCTTGGTACAAGCAGGATGCGAGCAACTTGCTTTTCTGTAAAAGAATAGTTGTTAGCATAAAGAAAATAGCAAGTTCTTCTAACAATAATATATAAATCATAAATATTGCAAGATACCTGTAGAATTATAAAATAATTTCAAAGAGTCAACCAGTATGTTGCCCCTTCGTGATACAAAGTTGTTGTCACCATTAGGATCAACCTCAAAATTTTAGAAATTGAAAATCAACAGAAAGATAAAAACCATAAACTTAGATCATACCTCTCTCTTAATAGTTCCTCATCCAGCCTTCATATGTATCTCCTCTTTTAAAAGGGGTTCCAAGAAGTTTTGGAAGTTTTTATTAAAATATGTAATTAGTTATATTTCTAATGAAAATGATTAGGTAGCAGGAGGAGAAATGTATCAAGGTTGATTAGAAAATAATTTAATTAAGGCATAGACTATAACAGGTGGGACACTCTCTCTTGATTCATTTGTTTATACCCATTTTATTTAATATACAAGAAAATCAAGAGTATAAACCATAATTTTCATTTATCTCATGTGTATTTTCCGATTCTGATAATAAATATCACATAATCAGGATCTTACCATAAATCCCATATGCAACAGGCAAACATCAGATGCATTCTCATTTTCAAATCAAAACATCATCACGTGGCATCATGTATCTACTATACTCCTTGTTGCTCCATAAATTATTCATAACCAATGTGATGCCACCAAAGATATAATGTTACATGCATATAAATGTATAACTGTGATATTCTCTTCATCATATTAAGTTATCAAAATGTTGATGCCTCTAAAATCACTGCAACAAAATTGGGGGATAACCACCAGGTCTGGCCCTTAATATATTCCTTTTCCGTTTTATATGGTGGCTCCGACTGGATAATATGGGACCAGTTTCCCTAAATAGATGTGTGTAAGATGAGTGGGTGCTTAAAATATGTGAAAGTATGATAGATGGTTTGAATGATAATGCTTCTGAAAATATACTAATATAACTATATATATTTAACTTGGGTAACTCAATATCTATGCGATTCATGATGACTTCAAGTAATCAATCACTAATAAAGATTAATCGATCAATTTACAGAAGTGAAGAATGAACAATGATTACTTAAAAAAAATTAATATAAAACAGATTGCAAATCATAATAACATTAATTTCTAGCATACATGTTCAAGATATCAATTCTAGGATTACTCAGAAGTGATATAAATGTAGAATTGAATGGGCAGTCACATATACAACAATATTGAATCAAAAGACTGTTAAATTGTCTAACATGAAACAAAATGACATAGATATAAGCACCATATGTATTTGACCATGCTACTGAAGTAACAGTATGGTTCATTCCTTTTTATTTCTGAAAACTCCAAAAGGATACATAAATGCAAGTCCTTTTGAAGTCTGCTTATACAAAAAGTTTGAACCTTGATCCTTGCTCTCTACAAAAAATAAATTAAGAAGTGCAAAAGTGCTCTCTTCTTCAATCCAGTTTTGAATACAAATTTAGGACCCTTTCTAAAATGACATGAAAGGGTCTTTATAGTGAAAATAAAAACAAATTGTTCATAAAAGATGCTTCGAGTGGTTGGAACAAACCTCTCTATAAATATGGGATTTCATGACAAAAATAGAACTACAAATAACTTCAAAACATGCATTGCATCTATCATTCCTCATGTGGCTTTAGTTGACAAATCTCAAGCATCATTTAGACATCCGGTGGATGACTCATCTTGGCATACAATTGACCTGTGTACACTGCATCCGAGAGTTTGGGTATCATGCGATCGACTGCATCCGCAAGATATTTGACTGTCATTTGTTGGCTATGCGGTTTGACCAAATAGATCCAATGCGTATCCCAATTTAGGCCTTTTAATTTTTTGATTTTTTCTACTCTGGTGTTTGAATCTTGATTCCATTATTTTTCCAATTCTTTTACCTTAGGAATATTTTCAAGAGTGCACTCAAAAATTATGTTGGTACTATGTAAATTATCATTTATCAATCCAATGACATTATTCCTTGCTACCCTGGCACTTGAAGTTTTCCTTTCTACTTTGATCAGTTGTGTCTCCCATTTTGAGAACAATATCTCTTTATGAGATTCTTCAATCACCGATAATTTAGTAGCCCTTCCCTTTTCTATGTTTTGCCAAGAGATATAATCTGTAATCTTGTCATCTACTTCCTCAAATTCCAATCTGGAATTGACCGCTTGATTAACAATGTGTTGGTTTTGATGCAAAATGGATGAATTAGGGATATCTTTTGGTAGAGTTGGGTTAGTTGTTGAGATAAAAAAATATTTATTGCTAGGGCTTCCTTTATAAATTCTTCAACTTTAGAATTTTCTTTGAACTACTCTATTGACAGTTGTAGTTGCGTTATTTGCTCATCCTTAGCTTTAATCTCTTCATGATGTGCCAGTTTAAGTTGTTCAAACTCTTGGGATAGCTGTTGATGTCTTTCAATTGCCTGTTGATTATCCTCTGTTTCTCGGCCTTTAGCTGATCTTCAAGTTGTTTAATCTTTTGATCTTTTTCCTTGATCAACAAATTAACTTTAGTTGCCTTATCGATCGTGGTAGATGTGTGTGCACCTATGAACTGAGATGATTTAGTCACGTCTTCGGAGGGATCAACTTTTGAATCTTTCCAAATGACATTCATGTATTCATCTTGTGAGATGGTTGTCGATACTTGGTCCATTTTCCTCTTCTTCCTCTGCCTTTTGACTACAGCCCTGTGTTTAGGCTATAAAACACATCCAATGGTGGGATCTCCCCAATACTCAATATAATCTCCGATGAATGATTCTCAAGGATTATATCGACTTCCCTCATAGTTGAATCCTTGCTAGATGCCTTTTCAACCACAGGATCATCAACTATGGGTTGTTGTCTTAAGGGAGATTGCAGTGTGATAACAGTTTGAGTATCACTTTGACTCTTAATCCAAAGGTCAAATTGTTCCCATTATTTGATCAACATTGGATCAATGTGAACATTTGTGTCCAACCATTCACTGTCTTTCTCGCTTGTCTCAGCTTCACCAGAAGTTTTCTCTATGTCCTGCTCTATGATTTTCTCTATTACTTGCTCTGTTTGATGTATGACCAGTGTAGTGTTCAATAAGTCTAGTGGTACTGATTGAAGCCTTTATACCCTGTACTGAATGAATTGGTTCATTTTTCCCAATCCCAGCTTGACCTTTGTGAGATGGCTCACTTGCACAAATGTCTTTGCTGATTTGAATAAGTCATCGAATTCATCTTTTTCATGGATGAATTGCTTAACCTTTACCTTAGTAGTAAAATTGTAAGCCACTTTATTTGGGTCATATTGTCTTATGGGAATAACATCTAGGTTTAGGCCCCTTATTTTCTCGGCTTCAACTTGTGCATGTTTGTAGTCATGTAACGAATAGATACCGCATCGGATCGGAAAGGCATACCATAACTATTTCTTGGTGTCTTTGAGATTTTTTGTAAGGCCCTTTTCAACCGTCTAACAGGATATTTCCCTAGCCAGTAGTTTATCCGAGACATATAGAGGAAGGACATGCGGATCAATGATACTACCATAAACCCTAATGTATGTAAACAATTATTCCCCAAACTAACTACCAAGTGAAGTTAGATCGATGCTGGCTTCCTCATACAACCGAGGGGATGGTCTATTAAAGATGGCCTAATGAATGGGTAGGATGAAGCCATGGCAAATTTTGTAAAAATGTTTCTTATATTGCTTTTGCCACAGGTCTTTATGGTAAATATGGATAGGGGTTGGGTCTTGCACAATCCATTTCCATCCAATGATAGGAAAATTAGAGTTAAAACAAATGGTGTCAACTATATATGTGTTCATATAAAATGGGGGAACCAATCAGACGGTAACAAACCTGTTCTTCCTAGAATCAAGTATTTGGAAAACCATTTTATTTGATAGAATGGTTGCCCAATCCATCACATAATAATTCAGAGCTGCTTCTATTAAGGGAACAATTTCGATGAAAAACTTAGTGGAATTGGGGCTTTTAAATAATATACACATCACTGTGGCAGCATAACAATATGGAGACGCTAGAGAGTCCATAGAATACATACCAGATGACTCGTGCTTGTGTTTGTTAGGGAAATTCCTCCATTGTTTTATGGGGTCGGACTCTAATTCATTTTCCTTCGCATAAGCTTCAAGGAATGATTTGTTGTAGCATTTCTGAGGCTCTAGAAAATGTTACATTTTCTTCAAATCCTCAGGCTTGAAGGACCAAAATATCCTCCCATCAGATGTGAAGAGTGTTCTATCGGTTATGTTGATACCTTCAACTACCCATTTACCATGTTATTGTATGGAAAAATATTTGCACGGGCTACTATTCGGTGAAGGAAAAAATCGGCTAAATCACTAAGTGTATTCTCTGACTCTGCAAGTCTGTCAATCGTTGCATGTCCTTTTGTTACCTATGGGTTTTCCTTTTCCAACATATCATATATTCCTTCCCATGAAATTTTCCCACAGTCTTGGCATGTCATATCTAAGATTAACACAACCTTTTCTATTCCTTCGGCTACTACAGGGGAAGATTTTCATGATTTTGGTTGGCTTGCATACTGCAGGGGAAGCTTTTCATGATTTTGGTTGGCTGCATACTTCTAGATTCAAATTGCAATTATATGAAACAGAAAAGAGTGATAAACTTAAAACCTTCATAGCAACTGATGTTTGAACGGATAGTCGTGATAGCAGTACAGTTGAAGACTAAGGCAGGAGCATTTGGTGGGAAAGATTTTGTATTATGAATTGATATTAACACGCAAGACGAAATCTTTGAAGGACCGAAGTCATTACTATTCTCAATGCTTCATTGTATTGAACGACGTCGAACTTGAATGCTTCAATAAATAGATTGCATCGCATTCTTCCCAAGGACTAATTAGAACATGTGCCATCAATTTACCGATTTTGCGATGAGCGATTTCAATATATATTATTTTAATATTCAGAGAGCCATTGCATATCGCAAATTGGGAGGTGTAAGCACCATGTTCTAAAAGCCTTTAGAATTTATGCGATTGTAATGCATGATGACTTGGCACAAAGAGTTGGCGAAATCCTTATTTACCCGCCCGCATAATGTTTTCTTTTTATTATCACTTTATTTATATTTAACATCGCATAGCATTCCCCCATAGTGAGTCTTATCTATCTCTGCTGGGATTGCGATATGCGATCAATACATATCACATGATAGGTTTTCAAGTGTGGCTTCATATGGTTTTTTAGCAATATGCGAGATGCGAGAATCTTATCGCATCACAAAGTTTCAATGGCCTATTACAGCTTATTTTTTGGAATTGGCAATATGCGATATGTGATAGTTTTATCGCAATTGCATGTTCACTGATGAATTGTTTTAAGAAACCTAACATTTAGGATAGAGTGGTAACTTCACGTTTCTACACTAATATTTAGATTGAATGCTTTTGGCCTTAATCATATGCGATGTGTGTTGTTTTTAGAGGGTTTTTTGAAGCACTTTTATTTAGAAAGCGAGAAACAAGGAAATTGATTTATATATAAATATTTTATTGCTTTTTATAAATTAAAGGGACCCTATTTCCTATTTAGCATCTAAGAATAAAATTAAGAAAAAAATTGAAATGGGGGGAGGGGGGGTGGTTGTTGTATAGCACAACAATTGGTGATTCACTGAAAGAACCAATTATCTCTGATTAAAAAGATGAAATTTCTAACACTTTATTTAGTACAAACAATCGAGGAGAAGGAAACTGTTTTGAAATGTGTTAGAAAAAACAAAATTACTCTGAATAAGAAAAAATTGATCAATTTTGCAATTTCTTTTACAAACCCTTATTATTAATGAAAACATTTATAGTTTCTTTAATCCTTGATTGGTTGTGAAAGATAAAGTAGGGGGCTTCTGCAACTTAGCTTTTGAATTTACTCTTTTGTCATAGGTAGAGCCACTGCTGCCAACAAACGTCTATAGTCCTGACAGGGTTACCTTTTAACCATCAATTACTCATTATCCCATCCATCTAAGAAAATAATCTTTTAAAGATAAATTCAGAAAGATATATCTATATATATTTCATTTTTTTTAACTTCTTTTTTCTTTTCTGGATAAAAGCCATTGTCATAGTTTGGGAGCCACAAGATGACAATGTCATTCACTGGTTGTAATTGAACTGAACAAGCTAGCTCATAATGAGACCCCTTGTCTTATGATTATAAGCCATTACACTGTTTTGGTATGCCGTATTGGTAATGTCAGTTTAATTACTTCATTATGATAATGGTAAGCAGGCTCATAATGGGATATCTTATCTTTTAAATCATATATATTTTAGAATTACACTCTAAAAGACCATAATCTTAATGGATGGGGTGAATCTTTGACTCCTTAAGAGTTATTGGATGAGAATTGTAGAGATGTAGATTCTTAGTCATAGAAAGTATTTACTTTTTACAAAATAACCTCTCTCAACTGATACAACTTAAAATGATTCACTATGCTTTCTTGGTTTGAAAGATTTAACATTTTCAAATAACATCTCAGAGTTTTATGATGTTTATCTAATTTCCCAAAACTGTAATCACTTCCTTAAAACTTTCTACTTTCTAAAAGAGGATATTCACAATATGTTTTCGAAGAGATTTCAATAGTAGAAAGCCAATGGTAGACTATTTATAACATTATTGAAAGGAATCAAAATTTTCATAAAGAGAATATGTATAGATAAGAAGGGGTTACCTCCTTAGGGAAATAATTTCTTTAAGATAAGCCCATTCATAGGAAGAGAATCTCTGTTTCCTGATAAGTCTTATAGTAAAAATGTTGATGAACCTAACTTTTCGATGCTCTAAAATGGCCCAAGCCACATTTTCTGAAATTTGGTATGTTTACCTTTTTCTTCATGTGCTTTGTCCCATTTCAAAATGAGATCACCAATCTGTAATGTTTTTGAGCCATTTAAACTTGCATCAAAAGAAGATTTAATGACCTGTTGATGTTTAGCATGAGTAATCTTGGTTTTTTCTCTTTCCTCTTATAATTTAAGGATTTGATAAAACCTTAATTGAATAGAGGAAGAAGGAGTTTCTTTAATGAGTTGTATTAGGGCTAGTGATGGGAGGGCTAGATTTGGTGGAATAACAACTTCTTTTCCATACACTAAGTTAAAAGGAGAAGTGCCAATTGAGGCCTTATGGGTTATACGATCTGCCCATAGTGCAAATATTAAAGATTTATGCCAATTCTTTTAGTTTTGATCAACAGTCCTTTTAATAATCCGAATGAGATTTTTGTTAGTTGACTTTGCTAAGCCATTTCCTTGTGGATAGTAATTTGCAGAGTATTTTAACTTAAAACCTCTCTTAAGAGCAAATTCGACTACACTATTTCCAGAAAAATAAGATGAATTATAAAAAATAAGCGCATTAGGTAAACCAAACCTGGTGATGATGAAATGATCAATAAATTTGATAATGGCATCAAAATTTTCTACCTTTAGTGGAATTGCTTCTACCCACTTTGTGAAGTAGTTGGTGGCTATAAGGATATATATATGCTGCTTGGAAGAATGAGGAACAATTTATCCTATTATATCAAGCCCCAGCTGCTCAAATGGTTGCTCAATATTAACTGGTTCCAAAGGAAAGGCTAGTTTCCTTTGCCTCCCACTAGAAATCTGGCATATTTTACATTTCCTCACATAGTCATGGGTATCTTTGAACAAAGTCGGCCAATGATACCCAGCATGCAGTATTTTGTATGTTGTAGTGTCTCCTCCAAAATGTCCACCAGCTAGGCCATCATGCAATTCCTATAAAACCTTTTGCGCTTCATATTTTTCAAGGCATCTTAATAGAACAAAATCATAATTTCTCCTGAATACCACATTATCAACAATTTCATAGTGTTTGGCTTCTAACCTTAAAGCACGTTTGTTTTTGTAGTTGAAATCAGGGGGAGCATATCCATTTCTGAAGTAAAAAATTAGATCAGCATATTGAATCTTGTGCAGTACTACTTGAATCTTCATGATTTGGTATTTTGGAAGCTCCTCCTAGCAACCTGCAAAACCCTTGTCCTCTAACAATTTTCACAGGTTTAATGTCAATGTCATATTCTTGTATATTTTTTACCCAATTAGCTCTTTTCTCTCCTACTTCTCTTTGAATTCACAATTTACTTATTGCAGAGAATGGGACTATTACTTTTGTATGTGTTTTCAGGAGAAAAGGTCTAAAATGTTTAACAAAATTACACACAGCGAAGGCTTGTTTTTTGACTTCTGAATAATTCATCTTAGCACCTTGTAAATTGAAACTAAAGAAATATATGGGTGCTTCCACTTGTTGATCATTGATTTGTGTTAAAACAACAACATAATATGATTCAATGGCCAAAGTATACAAAATAAAATGACTAGAAAAATTTGGATTATTCAATGCAGGAGCATTAATGATTGCTTGTTTGATTGACTCAAAAGCTTCTCTTTCATTATGTCCCCATTTCAAAGCTGAATTTTTCTTAATCATGGATTGCAAGGGTAAAACACTATGAGAAAAATCAGGAACAAATATTTCCACAAATTTATCTGTTGCAAGAAAGATTGCATATATTTTTTTATTATGTGGCAAAGGGATATCAGAAATCTCTTTTATCCTGTTCGGATCAATTTATATGCCATTTTTGGATACAATAAACCCTAAAAGTTTACCCTGATTAAGAGAAAAGAATGATTTCTTGGGATTTAAGGAATCCCATACTTTGTGCAACGTTCAAAGATCTGCTTTAAATCATGCAAATGGTTGCTCTTTTTCTTAGAGTAAACAATTATGTCATCTAAGTAAACAATGACTGTTTTATTGATCAAACCTTTGAAAGCTATATCCATGGCTCATTGGAAAGTAGCTCCGGCATTTATCAAACCAAAAGTTGTTTTCTGATAAGCATATGTTCCTCATTTGGTTCTGAATGTAGTCTTTAATCTATCGTTTGGATGTACCAGGATCTGATTATATCCTTAAAAACCATCAATGAAAGACATTAACTCGGAGCTTGCTATTGATTGAAGTATCTGTTCTATTGTTGGTAATAGGAAAATTATCCTTTTGACATTCTTTGTTGAGATTTCTAAAATCTATGCAAATCCTAATATCGTCATTCCTTTTCCTAACAGGTACCCAATTTGGGATCCATTTCGAATGTCTGACGGGAAAGATTATTTTGGCTTTAAGGAGTTTATTCAACTCTGTTTTGATTTGACTCTCAAGATTGGGGTGAATTTTCCTTAATTTTTGTTGTACTGGTTTCTCATCAGAAATCATTGGAATTGTATGTTGAATAATAGAGGTATCATAGGTCTTCAAATCCTCATAATTCCAACCAAAAACATTTTTTTATTTCTTCAATAATCGGATGAAAGAAAATCTTTCATTAGGTGAAAGTCCAAGCCCTAGATTAACATTTTGTGGTTTTGTATCTATACCAAGGTTTACTAATTCAAACCTTAAAGTTGAACTTTGAAGTTTTGTATTAGTGAACTTTTTGAATCTATCCTTATTATCATAAAGATCTTCCAGTTTAACCACAGATTTAGGAATAGGATCTTCTTTGAATTTCTGTTTTAATTGAAGATCATGATCGCTTTCATCAATTATTTGATCGTCATAAGATCCTTCAGATGTCAAGAAATTTAGGATATCCTCATCATGATTGAACACATGCCAATTGGTGACATTATCTGGGACAGATGGTTGAAAAATTAATTCAATAAAAAAACTATCTGGACTATAATCCTCAGATGTAAGGAGTTTAGAAGCAACGTTAGCCAAGAAATCTGCTGCTACATTCTGTGAACTGGGAATAGGAGAAATATCAAATGCCAGAAAACGAGTTATAAGATCTTGAACAAGTGATTGATAATGTTTCAAATGCCCTAAAAGACAATGGATAATATTTCTCACTTGTTTAATGACAATTTCAGAATCACCAAATGCTTTCAAATATTGGATATTTAGGCCTATTGATTTATAAACACCTTGAATCAATGCTTCATATTCTGCACTATTGTTGGTACACTCAAATTCTAATCTACATGATGACATCGTCTTTTCTCCTTTAGCACTGACTAAAATACATCCTGATCCTACACCATCATTGGATTTAGACCCATAAAAATACAAAGACCAAAATAAAGGCTTATTTACAGGTTTATCTACAAGTTCATCTACAACACTAACACACTTAGAAGTATCGGTACGGGAGAAATTTTCAACTTGTGATATGACACTATTAACAGAATAAGGAGATTGTTGAGCATTGAAGTTCCCCAAAAAAGATTCAGCCGAATAGTTTCCAAGAATGTTCTTATTGAAGGCTACAGGTTGATTTTCTTCTTTGAATTCAGTTACTGTATGAGTCAAGTGTTTGTCACGGTCAATTCTGATTTGATTTGGCTTTCCATTATAGGGAAGCCACATGTGAGACCAATCAGTTGAAATATAACCATGAAGTTTTTCAAACCAATGTATACTAAGAATTAAACCATAAAACTCAGGGATGTTAGTAATTAATATATCAATTCTTTGAACAACCCTTAGATCAACAAATAATCTAATAGTAACTGAATTTATTTCTCCTAAAACTTGAACCTTAGTTCGATCTAATTGGACAATATGGATTGTAGACTTATGGGGTCAATATTTAATTTGAAGCAAACTGATGCTGGCATTATATTTGATGAAGCCCCTGAATCAATCAAGCAGTTATGCAAATTTCTATTGTATATCTCATAAGTCAAGAGAAAAGGAGTATGAGAATTTGATCTATCCCCAATTAAAAAGACATCGGTAGAATCCACCTTATTGGATGGTGGTTTAGCTGATCCTCTGCCAGCCTTTGATAAACACTAGTTGGAAGAGGAAAAGAAGGTACTTCATTTAATTCTTTAAGCAATAACTTTTGTTGATGCCTGAGCTTGCTAAGTTCATGCAGAGAAATGTTTGCTCAAGTCTTCTTCATATCTTCAACTATGTTATAATCCATGGAATCTGACACTACTAGCACTTTTGATGATGAGGGAGGATTGGATGAATATGGTTGAGTTTGCGGAGATGAAGCTGGAGTTTTCTTTGTGGGAACTTTCTCTTTGGTAACATGATTTGAATTTTTCTTCTTTTGGTTTGATTGATTAGGCTCTACGATATTCTTACTTCTAGTATTTCTTGGTAGAGCTTCCTGTTCACTTTCATTATCGAAGTTAGGTAGAATAAAGTCTCACATTCCATGACATTCAATTGTTTCATCTTCCTCTGTTTCTTCGGCTAATAAAACTGTATCTTCTTCTTCTTCATCATCTAAATCAGATTCTGCATTAGATATGGCATTAGGTGGTTTAGGATCAGTTGGTTGATTTCTTTTAAAATTCCTAAATGGTCTTTTTGTAGAAGTTTCAGCCACCTGTTTTTTGATTTCTAACATTTCATTGGACATAGTTTTCAGAACTTTTTGTAAGCCTTCCATGTCATATGGATCTTTGGTTTCTTTCTTCTTTGAATCATCTCTAAGGTAAATTTCTTGGATTTCCTTTCCTCTAGAGCATTTTTCTTTTCCAAAGCCAAGATGCGTTTTTCAACAACTATTGCTTCCTTCATATTTTCTGCTAATGTTGGCTTGGCAGCTCTATCAATGAAGATGGCTATGTTTGAAGGCAAAGAAGAAATGTACCATTCATTTTGGACCTCCTCACTAGGCTTGGATGCTGCAGGTATTCTATTTAATAACTTATTGAAGCATGAATTAATGTCCTTAATGGGTTCTTTTGATTCAGCTTTAAGGTTGGAGAGGTCATTAATCAAAGCTACTGTAGACCTATCGTCTCCAAACTTAGTTAGAAATTTCTCTTGAAAAGCATCCCAACTATTGATAGAACCTGGTGGTAATGAAAAGTACCATGATCCTGCTGCTCCTTATAGAGTGTATGGAAATAGTCTTACAACAACATCTTCTTCCATTACTCCATTCAAGTTAATCGGTAACATGAAAAATTTTATACGTTCTTCCGCTAATAGGCCATTGTCAGTATTAAATTTAGGTAACCATTTTTCAGGAAGTACTGGAAATTGGGTCAAAGGTGCAGGCATTCTAACAGCTCCTGGGTTGTTCCATGGCCTCGGTTGAGGTTGATTATGTGCCATTGTTAAGCTATTAGTAGAAGAGGGTGAAGAAGCGGTTGAAAGTGATTGGGTAGAGGATGTTGAAACTCCTGTACTTTTTTGGACTATGATCTGGAGTTGGGAAACTGGTGTATGACCTTGCAATGGTATAGATTGAATGGATGATGGTGAGGATAAAGTCTTGTTGTTAGATTCTAATGTTTTCTTTCTAGCCCTTTTTCGACTTGGTAGAGGGAATACAACTGGTGGGATACCAAGATTTTCACTCTTTGCCCTAGTTAGTGGCTGCGATGGGATATATTAAGAAGTAACACTACCTTGGTGTTTTGGGAAAATTTAGTGTTTCTTCAAATGCCTAACCCTCTAGACCTAGTAGCTAGTCTAGAAACAATAGACAAAGTAATTCACGGCTTTTCCTATAATTAACAGATAAGAGAAAGAAGAAAAAAGGAACTAACTTGTAACTTTTGCTTGATCCCTCTCTCCTTTGACCGATTTTGCCACTCCTTTCCGTACTTAAATTGCTTGGAAAGTACTTGCACAAGACGAGACAATAACCCATCAAAGCATACAATAATGACGATTTGTTAACTAAACATATCATAGAATCAAGAATATGATATACATCATATGAACACATGAATGGAAAAAGCTTAGAATTATTTATTAATAAAAGGAAATATTACAACCCATGTGGATGCATGCTCGATCCAGTGTCATCCTTCCAGCTTCAAACCCTTATGTCCTCATGAAGTAACAATTCAATAGACATGAGAGGAATCACCAATAATGATAATGACCCTAAAGGTACTACAGTACATTTCGCAAGGTGTGAATAAATGTTTTGATGTTGAACACCATACGAAGTCTTTCGGTCGAAGGCCATTGATTTCAACCTATCACTAGAAGCGAGAAACATGCCATTGATGTATGCAAGCCTCAAGGTACTGAAGGGGTGTTTCTAAGTCAACTTCTTGGATGATGTGCTGATGTCAACAAGAAGCGACTCGTCGCAGGAGGGCCTTGATATATCCCACATCAACAACACGAAATGAGGTAAATGATTTTTTGGGATGAATCATCGACTTACAACACAAGGTTCAGGAATGGTAGGCATGAAAATGAAGGTTTATAGTATTGTAAAGGATGAAGTTTTGAACTGAATGAATTCTCTTGAACATATTGGTGACACTGAAGTGAATTGGAAGCATTGACCCAAAACAAAGTTATGGATGGTATGATAGACCAACAGTGTGATAACCATCAAGCTGAATGACCCAACCCACATAGTCATGGTGATGAGGTGAAAGTGTCATGTTCAAGAGCGATCTGCTACCATAAAGTGTTCTCGGCTTTTTCCAATTTTCCCCAGTCATTTATGACCAGTACCTCTTTATTTTTTGTCAAGATTGAGGAGGATAACATATGCTTGTTGTATAATTCCACCCTTTGGGCAAATCCATCTCTATTTGATGTTTTAATGAGTCTAGCAAAGGTGAAACTCGGTCTTGTCTAGATGGACAAGTTGTCACTATTTGATGTTTTTAACGACAAAGATAACTCGGTCCTTTTCATGTTTACAGATTTTGAAAAAGGATAAAAAGGAAACTCCACTAGTTCTTTTTCGTAAGTTAATCTCTCTAGTCTGAAAAAGCGTAAAATAATAATAGAGAGATATCGTTTCCTGTCCATTAATGAGCTAGAAGTGACAAGTGATTGACAATATTTTCATGTTTAGAGAGTTTGAAAAGACCTTAAAGAGGACTCCATTTTGAGGAACGAGTGGTGTCTAGGGTCGCAAATGGTTCCGGTGATGTTGGAACTTCTCAAAACATGTTGATTTATTTGAAGAGGTTGGCTAATAAGACCACTCATTGCAATTGTTCCTCAAAAAGGGTAAAAAAACCAAGTGAAAGCATATGATCGACCAAAGAGATGGTGGCGATGGAATGAAAACAACCAAGGCCCATCTAACGAAAGAGGTTGATAGAATGGCAATCATGAGGGTTACAAATAGAAATGGGTTCATTTTTACACAAGCTTGAACCATAGGGAACTATGCTTGGATTCAGTTTCATGTTTACATAAGCTTGAAATGAGAAAACTATGCTTGGATTCAGTTTTATCTTTACACAAGCTTAAAATGAAAACTATGCTTGGATTCATTTACATGCCCATAACATGATGAAAGGGAAAATCTCTTGTAACCAGATGGAAGTCACTGTGATGAAGCAGGACGGTTATCCAACACATTTTGGCTTCGTCCAGATAGGGACAAAGGTGAATGGGGTGATTCCCTTCACATAACCTACATGGAAACTTAACTTTACCACTAGGTGCATGCCCCCCAAGCTTCATTACAGTCACCTAAGTAGACTACTCATGGCTATCAAGTGGATGGAATAAAGGTTCTTTTACGAGTTCAAATGAAAAACTCGACTGGCACTTTACGAGATCTACTCAAAGACTCAACTTGGAACTTTTTAAGGGGACCTTGTTTCATTTTTTAATGATCATGACACAAGACAAGGAACTATGCTCATATTCCTTGTTTCATTGTTTAACGAGCTCAACACAAGACAAGGTACTATGCTCATAGTCCTTGTTTCATTTTTTAACGAGGTTGACACAAGACCAAGAACTATCCTCATGGACCTGTTTCATTTTTTTAACGAGGTTGACACAGTAAAAGAACTATCCTCATACTCCTTCATTTCCTTTTTTAACGACGTTGACACAGTAAAAGAACTATCCTCATATCCTTGGTTTCATTTTTTAATGAGGTCGACACAAGACAAGGAATTATCCTCGAAGTCCTTGGTTTCAATTTTTAACGAGGTTGACACAAGACAATGAACTATCCTCAGAGTCCTTCGTTTCATTTTTTAACGAGGCTGACACAGTAAAAAACTATCCTCATATTCCTTATTTCATTTTTTAACGAGGTTGACACAAGACAGAGAACTATCCTCGATTCCTTGTTTCATTTTTTAATGAGGTTGACACAAGACAAAAAAATATCCTCATACTCTTTTTTTCATTTTTTAACGAGGTTGACACAAGACCAGGAACTGTCCTCAGAGACCCTTGTTTCATTTTTTAACAAGGTCGACACAAGACAACGAACTATCCTCGAAGACCCTTGTTTCATTTTTTAACGAGGTTGACACAAGACAATGAAATATCCTCAGATTCCTTTATTTCATTTTTTCATGAGGTTGACACAAGACAACGAACTATCCTCGGATTCCTTGTTTCATTTTTAAACAAGGTTGACGCAAGACAAGGAACTCTCCTCATATTCCTTGTTTCATTTTTTAATGAGGTTGACACAAGACAATGAACTCTCCTCGTGAAGCAACTATTCAACATCATTACAATACTCTTGCTAATTAC
Organism: Pinus taeda; assembly: GCA_000404065.3. Classification (NCBI taxonomy): domain Eukaryota; kingdom Viridiplantae; phylum Streptophyta; class Pinopsida; order Pinales; family Pinaceae; genus Pinus; species Pinus taeda. The sequence continues at coordinate 1,036 of APFE030314372.1, read as the reverse complement.
ATTCAAACAACATTTCCTTAGCTCAAGAAATTCCAACATAGATCAACCATTGAATGCTTGGTCAATTTATAGCTGAATGGAGGAGGTTAAGCCATTAATGGCCCTCATGAATGCTTTGCCAAAATTGGGAAGTGGTTCCATGGAAGAAGGGATAATGGATTAAGGTTCATTCATCCTCTTCCTCATCTAAAAGCGAGCTACATACATCTGGAAACTTCCAGAAGCATCCATTGGATGAGGAATCCAATGGATTCATTTTAAAAATTCGATGAATCTCGCTCATCACAGGTGAAACAAAGGCTAAGTGCAATGCATTGCACCCAGTTAGTGTAGTTGGCTGCAATGCATTGCAGCCTGACAAAAGGCTCCCTGTGTTGATCTCCTTAGGGGCATTGTTTGGATGAATGATGTCATGAAACTCTTGGGAGGCTAGCATGATGTGGGTTAACTTCATTAGGGAATTTAAACAAATAAATTAGGGGTTAATGGACCCTAATAATATAGATCTGGAAGTCGGGGTTGATATGCCCAAATTTTCCTGTAACACTTGGGATAACTCAAACTCTTCTTGTGATATTGAAATCCCCTGGAGTTTGTGAATCAAAGATTGTACTTCAGGAGGTTCAGAAGAAGGAATGTCTAGCTTGTTTAGGGTTTCAGCAATGGGTTGTGTATTTTTCTTTTCAACTTCTCGCTTGGGAATAGGAGATTTAGAATGCGAGGGAGAAGTTTGAGGTGATGGTGAGGGAGTTTTACTCTTAGAATGGATTATAGATTTAGATTTACTCGCCATTCATAGTTAGACCCTCCTTCTAGTGCCAAAAATGTTGATGCCTCTAAAATCGCTACAACAAGATTGGGGGATAACCACCCGGTCCGACCCTTAATACAGTTCCTTTTCTGTTTGATATGGTGGCTCCCACTAGATAATATGGGACCAATTTCCCTATAAATATGTGTTTAAGATGAGTGGGTGTTTAAAATATGTGAAAGTATGATAGACGGTTTGAATGATAATACTTCTGAAAATATACTA
>APFE030314370.1:0-11371 GCA_000404065.3 Pinus taeda | reverse complement strand
CAGTATTTACAATTCAATAATTTTTCATTTTGCAATCAGATTTATATACGCTACTTCAGTGAAGTGAAGTTGTGTGTGCACACAACTGTGATTAAGAAAACCAACGTATACCCAGAGAGCTTATGATTTAGTTAATTCATCATGTGTTGATATTTAATCAGAGCATTAGTGTCTTATTATGTAATAACTATGTGCATTAATAACATAATAAACCATCACACATAAGCAACACACATGAACACCAATATTTAAGGTGGAAACTTAATGCGGGAGATAAACCACTTGCTGCTATCGTCTTTGTCTTCTTAATAATATAAAGAAAATCTATTTACAATCTTGTACTGGTGCAGATTCATACCAATACGCAGGCACCCACATGAAGAAGGCTACAACTTTCTCTCATTCTCCAGCTTCTACTGGAAGGGTGCTGTAACCCACTAGCTCTTCTCCTAGCCAATATGTTTACTAGTACGTAAACACCAACCTTCTTTCTTCCTCGAGGGACCACGTTTCATAAATTTTCAGACTAGATGCTCATGGTACAAATCAACACAATATGAAGGCCTTGTTTCATCAAATTTTCACACTGGACCCATCAGAAACTTTGAAGCTCAAACCGTATAATAATATCTGCATCAACCAACAATCAGTCAATCTAAACAGTCACATCATTATCACTAGAACACTGTGCTGAAACCAGAAACGTGCATCATCATTCAGAACCAACCACAACCTCAAGAATCATACATCAGAATGCATACACTACTTTAATGAACCCAACCTGCATGTATACGCTACTTCCTTTACCCAAATGTGTGTATACCTCCAAAAATATTGAAACATAAAACTTATGAATCAAATCTATACCAACCAGTAATATTCTGAACATCTACCGTCAAATTATAGAGTTCTAGATAGTCAGCAACAAAGATCACCCTTCTCACTTAAGTAGTCAATCAATTAAACTCAATCTCCTTATGCATTCAGTTCTTATTCCAAATCTAAGAAGACATCATTGACAGACAATAGTAAACCAACAATACGGATTAGATAGATCAATCATTTCTGAATAACAGGCTTTTCTTTTGTATACGCTACTTGGAAGCTTCAAACCAACGTGTATATGCGCCTTCACCAAGGAAAACCAACGCATATATCTGCAAATACTAAATTACAACTTCGCTACTATTCTAGATTTCAACGTATATATTTGCAAATACTAACTTACATACCCAGATCATGATATTTAAAGAATAAAACATGTGTAAGCAATCGGATCTAGCCCAATCAATATCAAATCATTCAATGATAAGTCATTTCAGGTCTCATGATCCTGATCCAACATTGAATTCAAGATGCACACAATATTTTAGATTATATCATAATCATAGCCCCTACGACATAAAATGTACTTCAGATCGAAGTATTCATGAAAAACCCTTTCACTTGCACACTTAACCCTTTGATCTTCTCCTCCTTATATAGTTTTTGGTCTTCCTCATTACCTTAGACTTGTTGTGACCACAACCACCACCCTATTAAAATCTGCCTTGATAGTAATTTTGAATGGGTCCCCTAAAAAAAGTGATCTTTCACCTCTCTGAATGATCTATTTTATCCCAAGGACTTTAACTCTTTGCCAAGTCAAATCTTCAACTTTTAAATGGTCAAGGCCCCCTTAATAAATCCCTGTTGCATGATTCATCTATAACCCTCTCTAATCCCTTCATTCATATCTTCATTGGGACTTTTTTGACCCACGAAACCTTCTATCGCATCATTATCTCCATCATAACTCTTTACAATGGAAATACTTCGCAAAACATGCAAAAATCACCCCTTTTCTCCTATTGGAATCGACACTAAGGCATGATGTTCACCATAAGGCACCGAATCCGACAACATTATTAACCACATTACATATATTTCGGGTCCGGAGCCCCATTGCATATCGCAATCGGTGGGATTCCAAGGCTATATACATATAAGGCACACATGTCTTCCAGACCCGACGACTTTGTTAACCAGAATATATGTGTTATCGGGTCCGGAGCCCATCGCATATCGGAATCGGCGAAATTCGAAGCATATACATAAGGCCGATGGGATATGGCGGACCCGACGAGACTATAAAGTAAAATATATATGTTATCGGGTCCGCTTCCCCATCGCATATCACAATCGGCAGGGTCTAAGGTTATATGTAAGGCGCGTTGTGATATTTAAGACCCACTGACAACTATGAATCCAGGTATATAATATTTCAAGTCGGGCCTTATGGCTGGACGCGGGTTTTCTGTGTATCCCTTTGTATTCGATAAAGTATTGAGGCCCGGGGTTTTTCAAAGGGAAGTCATCCATTGTGGACCCGCTAACAGTATTAACATATATATATCGGGTTCGCTTTTCCCAATCGCTTATCGCAATTGGCGGAGCCCAGGGGGTTATGCAATATGCAAAGGAGCGATATGGCGGACCCGACGATGATTATATGCCCGCATCCATAATTTTTCAAGTCTGGCCGTACAACCCGGCCGCGGGTTTTCCCGCGTTTGTAATCGATAAAATGCTACAATTGCGGTTTTTAATGGAAAATCCCATATGGCAGACTTAATAGGATATAGGTTCCTGCCTATAATATTTCAAGTCTAGATTTCAAATCCGATATGTGTTATGAAACGATTTTCAATGTAAATCGGATTTACCTTTGCAAGACTCAATCAGTGCATGAATTAAAAAACCAGGGGTCAATTCTTTCACATTTGTTCCTATTGATGATATAAACGTTTAATGAAGGCAAGGTTTGTGTTTTTAGTATTTCTATTATATTTTTTATATCCATAGCTAATTATTAAATATCTATACAGGCAAGGATAAAGAGGTGAGAGGAAAAATTGAAGCACTCATGGCAGCGCTGATCCATCAAGGTGTCATTTCCTCCAGATACACCTCAAAGCATGCCAGATGTGGGATGATGAGCACAACATCTTCAGTTTCCTTCAGGAAATGATAGGGAATGATAACCACTCCACACAGGTGTAACGAAATGATACGCAGTCATTCTCTGTTCCATCGGCATCCATTCATTCCCCAAGAAGTAGAACGCTCCAGCAAAGGTGACCTCGACGTGTCAACAGTTTAACCGACCATTCTCATATGTATATTTTGATCTGTGTAATGAAAAGAGGTGTCTAGTCAATTTAGCTTCTTAAATTTCTCTACATAAATTATCAATCTAGGTATCGTAAAATAATGAAGTGTGGTGCACCATATGTGCTTAGTTAACCTTTTTCTTACTTCGTTGTTTTATAGTTTATGTTGTTTTTGGGGTTTTGTTCTTGCTGGTTTCCTAAAGTGTTTAATGCAAATGGAAATCCTATTCTAAGGTCTTAAGAATACTTTTAAAGGTCAAGTATGGATGTATATTTCAAGACAAGGTTTATGTCCCTTATGGTAACTTCCAAAACTTAGCACTTCAAAAGATTTCAAAACATGCTATTGATAAAATTAATACTTGAACATGAATGTAAATATGCAGCTACTTAAATCAAAGAAAAGATGAAATACTGATCATGAAATCACTGTCTCTTCTTCCCATCTAATTACATAAATAAAATATAAACTATTGCACTCAAACAAACCAAAAATTGCAGACTAACGAAAGCAAGATCAATTTACTTCACTTATAATCCGATAGCTTGCCAAGTAGCTTTTCGAGGTTAAGCCATGGCTCTATAGATAACATCAAAACATGAAGAATTGATATCTAAACTACGTAGTTGCAGAATGAAAGTAAAATCAAATCACTTCACTTATAGTCCGATAGCTCGCCAACTAGCTTTTCGGGGTTAAGCCATGGCTCTGGAGATAACGTCAACAACATGAAGAACCTGATGTCTAATTGCAAAAAATGAAAGTAAAATCAAATCAATTCACTCATAATCCGATAGCTCGCCAAGTAGCTTTTCGAGGTAAAGCCATGGCTCTGGAGATGATGTCAAATGTCATGAAGGACCTGATATCTAATTGTAGAAATCAAAGTAAAATCAAATTACTTCACTCATAATCCGATAGCTCGCCAAGTAGCTTTTCGGGGTTAAGCCATGGCTCTGGAGATAACGTCAAATGTCATGAAGAATTTGATATCTAAACTAACTAACAACAACAAATAAATAAGGCTGAAATCAAAGCATAACTGAAATTGAAAAGCTAAAAAAAACAAAGTCAGCAGAGAGGCCAATATCATGTCACTATTTGATGCAAAAATATGTAAAGAAAACTAATCTAAAATCAACCGGTTGAACACACTTGCATGAATTAGAATTGCATGAATGAAAAATCTAAACTATCAAACTTGAAAGTAATAAAATGACATACTTGAATGAAATCAAAGCAAAACTACAAAGCAAAATCTACTCTACCTTACATTCTAATATGCTCCATGACATCTATTTCACATCTCCTTCCATGTTGAGAACATCAAAGCTTTATTCAAATTCTTCAAATTACAAAGTGCAACAAAGCTCTCCAAAGCTTTCAAAAACCATCAAGGAAAAACTACAAACTCCAAGCTAAAGAACTAACTCTCATAAGCTAAGCTAACAAATGAAGGAGAGAGATCTCCTATTTATACAAAAGATGAGAAGCCATCTCATTAATGAGAGTCCATGAATCTCTCCCTCTACTTCTAGAGTCCTAATCAAAATAGGAACTGATAAGACACATGTCTTCTTAGAGTTACAATACAATTAGGAGATGTGACACATATCCTCATGATCCCATGATTCTTTCCACTCAAATTCGAATTTGGCCTTAGAGTGCCACATAAGGGTCCTCTAGAAGCCTCCTTTCAACCTACACATGTCAACAATCTCAACCCATTTGTTAGGTATAAGCATATGCACATTATTTCCTAATTTTTAACCACAAATTCACTTAAAAGGCTTAGGATTAATAAATATTGGAAAAACATAAATGTGGCCCAATGATAATGAAAGTGGGATGAATGTGGTGACATAGTAGTGAAATTGAGGTGATATAATAGACATAATAGTGAAAGTGTAATGGAAATGAATGACATTTTCAAGACTCAACAAGCCTCATTAGGATTTGAATTTTTTTTGCAAAACTCTAAGCTATTTTGAGCTCCAGACTTGTGAAACTTTTATTGATGTAATTTTTTGTTTTGGTAATAAGAATGAGTTTTGGTTTGAGCGAGCACCGAGTTAACTCAGACTCCAGAGGGCTCAAGTTCTTGGTTTAGGGCCCAACCCTAGCAGCCAAGGCTCCTCTTTCTTGTATATGTATGTTTATTTTAGTCTCATAGCTTCATTGTTAATTTTCTTTTAGATGTGTTTTCATTGCAAGTAGTGTAGATTGGATTGGTTTTTTATTAGTTTGCTTCCATTTGTGCCTTACTTCAGTAGTAGGTTAGCAAGAAAAAAAGGAGTACCACAAGGTTGTCAGTGGGTGTCTTGGCCTCATTTTGTTAGGTCCCTATACTACTAGTGTAACCCATTATTATTATTAGTACAACCCCCTTATTATATTGTTGTGCCCATGTAGTCCCCATATTGTTATTATTATGCCCCATAGAAGCCCACTATTGTTATTAGTATGCCCTTAGATTATTATTGTTATGTTGGCTCTGATTATATTATGACACTTAGACTCATATATATAGAAAGGAGGTCTTTTCATTTGTATCATCGAAGAATTGTTCATTTGTGTAATGTAAAGGAGGTTTCCCCCTCGAAGAGGCTTATTTCTAAGGCGTTCATCTATCTTTTCTATCTTTTTGTGAGATGGTTTCATAACATTCGGTATCAGAGCTTTGGATTCTGAGGCTTCGTTGCTCCAAACATGACATCGTGGAATTTTTTGTTATAACTTGTTTTATGTGATGTTTCAAAAACTAACAAAAAAAACCCATTTGAGACGAAGAAGTACTAAACTGATTCAAATTTCAAATTTTGTCTAGCTACATTTTCGTTGATATGATGTGAGGAAGTTAGGGTTTTTGCAAGCTCTAGAATTTCATCTAAAACAGGTCATCAAGGAATTTTCACTATAACTATTTCTCTACAAAGTTTCAGAAGCCAAATAAAAAACCCATTTGAGAAGAAATCGTTTTGAATCGCAGCTCTGAATTTTAGATCCCGTCTCACTATATTTTCAAAGATATAATTTGAGGAATTTAGGGTTTTTGTAGACCCCTGAATTACATTCCAAACAGGCCACCTTGGGAAAATCATCATAACATTTGCTCTGAGCATCAGATTTAATTTTCGTAAGAAGTTATAGATAGAGGACGGATTGTAGTTTGTTTGGGTATAATTTTCAGAACCTAAGGTTGAAACAGTGACCCGCAGAATGTCACACAAGTTTGCTCTATTGAACTAGTATATACTCAAGGCATCATGGGAGATTTGGAATAACTCTTCATTGGAGAATCCAATTGTGATCAGATTTGTGGAGTTAGAAAGAGGATTTAGAGGGCTATTACAAGCCGAAATTTCAGAACTTAAATATTTGAAATTACAAAGTTACAGTCATTTCAAGATTGAGCTCCTAAAATCAAGAAAAAAGCGAGATGAGGAAGTTTGATGGCAAGGATATGGTAAATTGGACACTACAGATGGAGAAATATTCTGATCTACATGGCATACCACTATTACAAAAGGTATGTATTGCATCTTCACCGAGTCTCCATCTTTCATCCTCAGGTTATACATTTTTTTCCGCAGGAATAGTTTATTCACTAGAGACTTATATTGGTACAAAGTCCCTAACTTGTCCCACGAATCCTTCACTGTAGCTTCCCCTGATACATTCAACAATACTAAATCTGAGACACACAATCGTATTGTGCTCTTTACCTTCCGATCCAAATTCTTCCATTCTTCATCAGAAACTCCTGTCGGTTTAGTACATGGATCTATCGCGATCCACTGATCTTTATCCACTAACAGATCCTCCATCTTGAGTTTCTACAACTCAAAACTCTGACCATTAAATTTCTCGATCTCTATCTTTCCATTGCTTGCCATCTCCTTTCACCACTAGAATCGATCTCGCAGATCTCCCACTAAATAGGGTCTACCACAGGCCCGAGCGAAACCCCTCAACAACAAAGGCATTCCCTTGAAGCCAAAATAACTCTAATACCAAATGTAGGTTTTAAACCCGTATAGAAATTACCCGCATATGAATTCTAAAACACATAAAATAAATAATGTGAGAGTATAACACATAAAACACATATACACATAGATTTTCCCCTGGATGCCTAAACTGGGACTACTAGCTTGATTTTTCATTATATTCCTTTCAATGTTATAATACATATTTATACATGCTGAAGTATCCAATACCATGGACCAAAAACCATCGCGTCCAGTATCATGGACCGAAAGCCATCGCATCCAATACCATGGACCGAAAACCATCGCGTCCAAAAACATGTGCGAAAATCATTCACAAAACCATAGGTGGGTCCACCCATCCTAACATAGGGTACAAAACCAAAATTTTCTAGGGCGTTGCCCTGGACCCCATAAAGTGGGGTTGTGTGTACCCCTCAAAACCCTTTTGACTGCTCCCCCCTCCCCCCACTCTACACAATTGCCGTAATGAAGGGGGGCTCCACCCCTCCTCTAATCCCCCGGTTAACTATGTAGGCTAGTCGTGGAAAGAATATAACACAACCCAACAAGATTGGATACTACAGATGGAGAAATATTTTGATCTACATGGCATACCATTGTTACAAAAGCTATGTATTGCATCTTCATATTTAAAACTAGATCAGTTTTTACAATATAAAGGGCTTTGTTCTCGTAAACCACTTGTTACGTGGTCAATTTTCATGGAAGAAAATATAGCACATTATGACGAAACAAAGAGAAACACCTTCTTTAGCCAATTGATAAATCTCAAACAAAAGTGTTCAATAGAAGAGCCTATTGAGGACTATCAAAAATTGAATATAAGGGAAATTTTTATTCTAGAGAAGTAGAGGATTGATGTCTCCATAGGGACTTTAAAGGATAACATTCAACATGAGGTTTGTCTTTGGGAACCTGATTCATTGGAGAAGGCATTCGGGTTGGAAAGAAAAGTGGAAAGCAAAATTATGGCAACAAGGAAGTCTACCCCTCATAACTATAAAGATGGAAGTGTTGTTTCTCCTAGTCTTCTACAACCTACAAGGTTAACACCACAACAATTGGCAAAAAAAAAGAGAAAAAGGGCTTTGTTACAATTGTGATAACAAATGCACTAAAGGTCATAAGTGTGCTGAGAAGAAATTATTTTACACAGATTATGAAGAGGAGGAAGAAAAGGATCAAGAAACATCAAAAGAATAGGATATACACCAAGAACCAACCCCAGAGGAAGAAGAAATGAATCCGACCATATCTTGTAAAGCATTGGCAAGAAGTACCACTCCTCAAACTCTCAAGATAGAAGGACATATCAAGATGAAAAAGGTTTAAGAAGTGAAAGATCACATCGAGAAAGAAGAAATGAATCCAGCCATATCTTGTAATGCATTGGCCAAAATTACCACTCCTCAAACTATCAAGATAGAAGGACATATCAAGAAGAAAAATGTTCAAGAAGTGAAAGATCACATTGAGCATGAAGAAATGAATCTGACCATATCTTGTAATGCATTGGCAGAAATTACCATTCCTCAAACTCTCAAGATAGAAGGACATATCAAGAAGAAAAATGTTCAAAAAGTTAAAGATCACATCGAGCATCAAGAAATGAATCCAACCATATCTTGTAATGCATTGGAAGAAATTACCACTCAAACTCTCAAGATAGAAGGACATATCAAGAAGAAAAAAGTTCAAGCAGTGAAAGATCAAATCAAGCATCAACAACAAGTTTTCCAACTTTTAAAGGATAACGCCACTTTGGTGTAGAATCAAATGAAACAAGAGGAAAATCAACATCACAATGAAAGAAGTTTTGATGTAGGAGATTGAGAATTTTTACGGCTACATCTCAAGCAAGATATTGATGAGAAGGAAACGCTGGCAATACTACATGCACTTAAGAAATGGTGACCTTACCTAATGGGAAGACACTTCAAGGTAAAATTGGATCATGATAGCCCGAAATACTTTTTAGAACAAAGATTATCTTTAGAAGAAAGGAAAAAATGGGTCACAAATATGTTGGGTTATGATTTTGAAATCATCTACAAAAACGGGAAGCCAAATGTTGTTGCAGATGCACTCTCAAGGAGGGAATAGGATGTGGAAGCATTTTTTTGTGTTATTTGTTTAAAATGGCAACAAAAAATGCTAAAAATAAAAATACTAAAAATAGAAATGCTAAAAGTAGCATTGCTATAAATAGCAGTCCGGGTGCTAGTGTTGGACATAACAATAAAGAATGAAAAATGGAAGTGCTAAAAATAGAATTTCGGGATGGATTCCAATTTTAGTTAGTCCCTGAACTAAAATTGAGAAGTAAAATTCGAATTTGATCTTAGCAGCTATTTGTAAAATAATTAATTAATTCATCTTGAGTTAATTAGTTGTAGAAAATAAAACATGAAGTCTATGTGGGGACATGCAATAGATTCTCCATTGATTGAGGAATTTATCCATCAGTTAAAGAGATAAGGATGAGTTGTAATTTGAGTTGTAATTAGTTAGATTAGTTAACTAAGTTAAGTCCACTTAGATTAATTTAAATAGTTTGTTGAATTAATTATGAGTTCAGTTAGTTAATGCTTGCATGCATGTAAATGTTGCTCTCCAGATAACTGAATATTCTCTCATAAATAACTCATGCATGTCAGTTCAGTCAGAGACCCAGTTGAGATCAAAGGATGGGATAGTGTACTATCAGTTGGAGGATTTTTCCTATAAAGGAAACTCATCCATGCAAAATGAATTATCTCCTTCAGGTTTGTGCAGTTATTTCTGAGCCAAGTGAGCAGTGTGAGGTGGGAATTCACAGAAGTGGAAACATTGGACCCCATGAGAAATTGCGTAAGGAAATAGGAGGCTTGGAGGGCAGAGGAGAAGGTTTGCGAGAGCCTTTGGCTGTCTATAAGTAGTATTGTTTAATTGTAGAGAGAGTAGGATAGCTTGAGAGCTTATTCTTTTTGTAACTTGAAAAAGATTTCCACTTGTACGATAATATAGAGATTGAAGATTTAGGCTGAGGCTTTCCCCAGGTTATTTATTCTGTGTTATGTGTGATTTATTTCTCATTCTTAGTTATATGTGTTCTCGTTGATCGTTCTCATATTCGATTAAGATTCCGCCAAGTTTGATGTAGAAGTAGATCTTGTATTTTGTTTTCGTATATTTCATAATTTGTTAATCTACAGTGGGAATTTATACATGGTATCAGAGCAAAGGTGATCAAAGGAGAGAACAATATACAAGAAGGGATAAGTTCTAATTTTGAGGTTCCTGAATATAGAAATCAAGTTCTTATCACATATCATTTTCACCAATGGCATTCAACGATTTAAGACTAGAGTATGCCCTTGATGGCAGCTCAAATTATATAGCTTAGAAGGATCACATGGAAGAAGTATTAGAGGATAACGGTCTAAAGGACTTCATTGATCAAGAAGTCCCCAAGCCGACTGATGCTACAGAATTGGTGAAATGGAAGAAATGTGTGGCTAGAGCAAGGAGAATCCTCCTGGAGGGAGTTTGAGACCACATTGTCTCGAGCCTCCATGGGAAGGAGACACCATTTTCGATGTGGAAAACATTGAAATATCTATATCAAATCAGAAAATCAAGTGTGAAAAGGGCGACACGATATCTACGTATCTGAACAAACTCACCACCTACAGGGATGAGCTTGGAAGCGTAGGGATCATGATAGCTAATGATGACATGGTGAGTCTTGCACTCCTTGGTCTTCCTAAGAGCTGGCATAGCTACCAAGGCTCAGTAAACGGAAGAGAGAAACTGCTAGATTAGGAACGACTTTAGTTGGATTTGATGCAGGAGGAGATATGAAGAAGCACTAGAGATAGATCTTCTTCATCCAAGGAGGATGAAGAAAATTGTGCGTTAGCGAATAAGGAAAAGAAAGGGAAGGCGAAGGATTCTCATCCCAAATCCAGTTCTTCCCATGGTGGGAATAATTTTGACAAATCGAAAGTGCGATGCTTTCATTGTCATGAGGTGGGCCATTTTGCTACAAATTTTCCACTGAAGAAATCCAAGAAGGGATCCTTGGAAGGATCAAAAGGTGGGGCACTCGCCTCACAATTCGAGTTGGATTTCACAATTTTCGCATGCATGGTTTCATCCATGGTGGGAAGTGGTTGGTTTCTTGATAGTGGAGCTTCTTTCCACATGACCGGTGACAAGAGTTT
>APFE030314361.1:0-31699 GCA_000404065.3 Pinus taeda | reverse complement strand
TTTTTATTATTATTTTTTGGCATATGTTTTTAATAGGAGCGTTGACTCCATTGTTGTTGTAATTTATTATTACACACGGGGATTTTTGCACACGGTGAAAAAAAAACAGGGCTCCGCAGCAGCCAATGAAAACCAAGGATTGTAATGCAATGTTTGATATGTATGAAACGCAGAAGTGTGAATTTTTCTCTGTGATGTAAAAAGAAAAGTTTGCACAGCAGTGCAGGAGGAGAAGTGAATGAAAAACCAATGGCTTGTTTTGTTCCAAATCCATGAATTGTTTCACACAGGTGAAAAGGTAAATCAGTAACTCCCTGTAATTTTTGTTTTCACACAGCAGTGAATGTAAATGAAATATTTACACACAGTGGTGTAAAATTTCATAGGAGGCAGAGTAAATGTTTTGGTGATCCCTCTGAGTGAAAGAGGATGAATATGTAAATGTTTTTTTGTTTAATGAATGGAAATTTTATGGTGGTGAAATACTCTGTCCTGTGTAATTGTTTTAAAAAGACTTCTCTGTGTAAAAGATCTTGGAGCAAAGCAAACAGAGCATTGCCTCTGTGTCTTGTATTTTGATGGTTTTGGTATTTATCCATCTCAAAGAAGCAAAAAAAATACCCAACAAATTAGATGCACAAGTGGAGGCGGTTGTGTTGTGTGCCATTGGAAAAAGAAGACGAATAGAGGTAGGTAATGATAATAAGCAACCAGATGATGCGCGGGCAGGCAGATCGATAGGAAGTTTGAAGCAGGAGTAATAGTAACAATGAAGCAGATGATGCGCAGGCAGAGCGATAAGAAGTTTGAAGCACCAGACTCTTTGAGATGGTAGAAAACAAAAGCAAGGGGTAGTTGTGGCTTTGGATCTTCTCGGACACACCGTGACCTGGAAACTACTAGTCCGTAATTTGCGCGTTGAACAGTGTTATGATGTGTCGGGCCGCGTTGTTGAGGGGTCCGCCCGTATCTGTGATGTGACGTTGCACAATGTCTGATTCACTTGCCAAATGCCACGCCTGTGATCGAATACGAAGATCGTCTCAATTTTCGTTGGTTTTCTATACCCTCCAATACCGTGTGATATAGGAGTGTCGTCTCATTTTTTCCTTGTCGACCCGAGCATCCCATACTTTCCGCGTGAGTACGGTGCCGAACGCCACGTGTCCCGTAGAGGAGGACGGAAGATGATGCAGAGGGGCATCCAATAGAAAAGTGAAAAAATTATCACTTTATTACCGTAGACCAGTTATGATAATTAATAATATTTTTTGTATTTTATTTTTAATATAGGATTAAATCAAAATTTGAGATAATTTTTAATTAATTGAAATAAATAAAAAACAATCAATATTACATAGTGACTTCCTGTACATCTCTGAATCCAAAAATATATAGAGGTCGTTATATCTTTGCCCATGATTAATGCGCATGCGTTATTTATGTTAGCCTTATAAATTTAAGTATTTAAAATAAAACAATTATAAAAATGGATTTATAAAAGAATAATAATAAATAAATAAAAATGCATACAAAAATAATAATTTGAAAAAAAAATTGTATAAAATGTTTAAATCAATATTTATTACCAGTTTAATTAATATTATGGTATTTAAAAAAAATAAATGAGATTGGAAAGTTTTTATAAAGTTTGATATTAATTATAATTCAATAAATTTTTATTTGGAATAAGAAAAAAATTATTTTTTGATATTTTCATTATTTTTATTATTTTATATCTATGTAAAATTTGACACTGTACTATTTGTAAAAAGTCATGGAGAAAGATAAAACAAATCTAAAAATAATTATAACTTATACTCAAAACAATCTTATGTAAACATATGTGTCTCCAAAATGCAATTAAAATATTACTTTGCCAACTTCAAAAAATAGTTAAAAATATAATTTTGCATAAAAACAGAAATTAATATGAAAAACTTAATTGTCTTTGTGTACATCATGCTCATATATTATATATATATATATATATAATTAATATATAATATATATATATAATTTTAATTACACATTTTAGACTAAGTTATGCAACATGAATACACCCATACCTCTTTAAGTTTTCCTAAAATTACAAGGGCATATATTGCATTTAATAGAAAATTGAGAGGTTATACAACACTAATTTTCTTTGTAAAAAATATCATTAGGACAACAACATAATTCTCCACATATTGTATTTTTATTCCGAATCAAAATTCACAATTCTTATATGAATTTTGACAAGAGAAATTCGATAAAAGAAGAAAAACTTGAAATTTCATCTCCACATTTGGCCCAAAAGTGTAACCCATCTTCATGCTTTCACCCATAGATAAGAAGACAAGTATGAGTGATTTCAAGATAGTCCAAGATGTCATCGATGCAATTCCAACAAATAACAAGAATTGTGTTACCATTAACATGAAAGCAGGCGCCTATAAGCCCGAGCAAATATTACGTTCCATTACCAACTCACTCTATCACTGATTTTATGTTGGCAGGTTCATTAGGAGATCGATGTTTTTGGTTCCAAATCTGCTATTATCAGGGGCAAATCCCCTCTGAATCAACCTTGTTCATTTTTTCAAACTGTACTTGGTTGTATGTTATTCTATATGGCCAATTTATTCTAGGTGATCTATATGCAAAATGCATGGAAATAGAGTAAATTGATTAAGTTGGTTTGTTTTCAATGAATAAGGAACCATGTCAATTGGGTGGTGCCTTATGTGAAATTGAAGTTAATTAAAATAAAACAAATAGGAGAAAAACAACAATTACTTCATTCCTATTATTAAATTAGACATGCAATTAGAGCAACTAAGAGTAATATAGAATTCCTTACACAATTCAACACAAAAAATGGTCACCAAAAGAGTACTTTATATATATATGAAAGTGTGGTTTCACAATGGTAAATACATTTCCAATAAGTTAATGCAACAGTAATTTGAATAATCATTAACCTCTAACAATGGCCAATGCATTTGTGATATTAAAATAGCCATGACTTGCAATGGTTAATGCATCTAATTTTGTATTCATAGAAATAATATAAATATGGTTTTATTAATGCATCGGATTTTGCATTTTCAACCATAAATAATCAGGGTTTTATAATTGTATGTATGCATGTGAACTATGAATGAAAAGACATGCTTTTATAAATTTTAAGGATTTATTTAATGCATGTGAAATAGAGGATGAATAAGCATATTTTTTATACACACGGTCAAATATGGGAAAAATAGACATGCACTTATAAATGTGTGCACTTGTATTATATTTTGGGAATAAAGATAAAAGTATTACTTGTATTTTATTGCAATGGTAATAATAAGATTGGTTTTGTAGTAGAAGAAAAAAGTAGAATATTACACATGGTTTTGCAATAAGAAGAATGACCATAAAACAGTAACATGGTTTTGCAAATATATTTCCATATATTTTCATTTGGATTAAATGCATTAAAAATATAGTTTTGCATATAATATTTAAGGTATTGTATGTATTAAATAGTTATGGTTATGCATGTAAAAGTAAGAGATTAGTTATGGAGATGACTTTTACTTTTATATGTGCAAGAAAGTGTTTTCTTGAAAAGAGGTATAATGCATAGAAGATTATTAATGATTCTGACATAGAAATGTGAACCAGTAAAGATTGAATATGCAATAAAAAAGGTCATAATTTTTTGGGTTTTGAATTTCATGATGTTAGGGTTTATTGATGATAGTGTTGTAGAAAAGAATCATGACCTTCACAAAAAAATGTAGCATTTCTAAACTAAACTCTTTTCCAACAATCGAAAGATAGATTTTAACTAATACAATGGAAAATAACGAGACCATTATACATAACTAATGCTACATGTAGCGTGAAAGATCATCAACGTAGTTTATAAGAGGTAACTTACCACATGAAACAACCATGCCATGAAGACATTGTACACGAAGCACTATTAGGTAATGTGGTTGAGAAACATGACATCTTGTTTAATGTAATTTCTTCTAGTTAATAATGCTTGAATTAAATATTATGCTCCTTTTATAAAAAGTCAACAATGGACAAGGGATAGAATCCCTTGTTGAATCCCTAAGAGATAGCTCAATTAGTCAAGTTTATGTTGCTAAGTACCTTGCCAATTGAGAGGTCACAGGGTCAAATCTCCTTACCCCCCTTAGGGTTAGGCCCAACTAGATAAGTCGGTGGGTATATCACTTCGAGTGGATGTAGCGGCCACTCAGTGACATGAAAAATAGTTGAAAAAAGAATCCATTGTTGCCATCGAGTGAGGGGTGAACTCCCTCACGAAATGTTTAATAAAATAAATGTTTGTTGGTTTTTTTCTTTAGGGTTTCCAGGGTATATCGGTGTCCATTTATATGTTTGTTTAACTTGATGATATTGCTACCTTGCATGATGTTGAAACTTATATCATTCAATGTGTTATTAACAAGCCTGATTAAATGAACAATGCCAATGATACAAAGTTGCAACAAAAAGCATTATGTTAACAAGTTGTATTAATGGTTATTAATTTATGTGATTTACTATTCCTTTTCTAAGATTAATTTCCTTAAGGATCATGACTATATCATTTGATTATTAGTTAAGTATTATGGGATAAGTCATTGGGAAAATTACATGCTAATAAAACTGGTAAAATTTTCTAACTCTGTATTTTGTACGAAGTATATTGAGGGATGTTACAATCCTATCCTCCATATATAAGAAATCATTTCCCAAATTAAGAGCACAACTATGACAAGTACACAATGTAAAAGAACAAGTTAAATAACATGGAAGACAAGAGACTTCTTAAACATGCTTTAAAGTCTGGCTAACACCATCCTTCGAATCAAGAGGGGGTGGTGTGACGGTTTGAGTCTTGGCTCAACCCTTAGATAATAAAGGAAGGGATCTTTTGCAAAGTAAGGATAGAATTAAAAATAGTATCACATCAAACTTTAAGTAGAAAATGGTGCAATAAAAAATTGGAGGGAGAAAGAAAATTACAATATTATAAGGAGGTTATCGGCCTGACTTTACAAAATCAAAAATATATCTTCGTTCTAAAGAGTTTAAAAAATAAAATTAATCTTGTTAAAATAAGAACTTATTCTAATGAACTCCATAATAAAACTAGGCATTGGTCAATTCTTGGAAATCATTGGGATTAAAGGGTTTGTTACCTTTATGACACTGGCAGGGCAGAGGATAAAAAACACTTTCTCCCAAAATTTCTTTCATATGTTAAGATTAGATTCCAATTTCAAAATATGTGTCACATGGTCTGCCTGGGGTAGCTCAAGTGGTAGTGGCTGTGGAAATGAAGTCTCACTGAACTAGAAGTATTGGGTTCAAATATTGTGCTACCCCCCCACTATAGAGAGGTGAATAATGTACATGTAAACATTAAAATCGGAGAGTCCTACCAAGCTTACCAAAAAACAATATGTGTCACGTGGCCAACCTTCCTAACCTTTTAACTCAATGAAACTATGGTGATATTGGAACACTTCTCTTAATTTTTTTCAATAACATAAATAAAATTCTAAAAAGTTTCAAGTAATTCCTTACTTTCTTAAGGTCTAATAGACCAATTTGGTCTCAGTGGACAATAATCATCATCATCGTCATAATTATTAATTTTAAGTTAAATTTTATTAATAAAAAAATATTTTACAAAAGATCATTTTAATCATGATGATTTATGTCCATTCAAATCATAATTGATTTATCGTACCTTAAAAAAACTAAATATTACTTACTCCTTTAGAGTATTTATTTCCATGCTCAAAAAGTAGTAAGACAAGTGTTCTAAGATTATCATAGTTTTGATGAATTAGGAGGCTAAGATGGTCAATATCGTAACAAATATTTCAAAATTGAGTTCTAGTGTGGGTGTATGTAGGGCACTACAGTAAAATGTGGCTTTCCTATTCAACCCTCTTAGTGTCACAAAGATTATAAATATTGCATTCCACAATGTTTTGGTAATGTCCAATGCCTAGTTTCACTATGTAGCTCATGGGAGTTGGTTTGTATTTTAATAATGTTGATTTTCTCCATTGTGCTAGTTAGAATCAAAGATACTTTTGATCTTCTACATTAGGGTTGATGCCTTCTTGTAGTATTTTCACTTCCTTTTATTTTCTAAATCTTTATTGCACTGCAAATTGTCTTTATCTTTAAATGTAATAATATTTTTTAGATGGTTAGTATCTGTTGGGATGATGCATTTCTATATTCCCCAATGATTTAACCAAGAATTGGTGTCTTGATGCCATCCTCACTTAAGATCTTAGTGGTTATGGTTGGAGATGGACACAATTTTGGGTTGCCTCTTGTCATCCATGTTGTTTATCTTTCTCTTATAGATTAAATACTTAACCATGACAATGCACTCAATGGGGGAGGGTCTCACTTTTATGAGGAGCATAGGATAGGGTTTATTGCTTTTAATATTAAGATTATAACCTATAAAATTCTTTGGATTTTCTCTTTCCTTCTCCAAGATTCACTATAAATACCACATCCCTAGAATTCACATCTGTATAAGATAATAGGAGTGACAAAAGTATCAAATATGAGTTTTTCTTAGCACACAACAGAAAGGTTTGCTAAATTACACTTGTTTTCATGCTCATATTGAGCTTTCCAACCTCTATTATCCCTTTTTCCACATTATATTCTAATTGAACTTATAATGAGTATCAAATCCAAGATATTTGTATGAAGGAAATTTTGTTGGCATTGTATTGTCGGCATTGATGTCAATAGGTTGGAGATAATAGTGGTCATATACATGTGTGATGTGTGATGAGTGCTTGGTGATGGATGTTTGGCTTGATGGTCTTGTTAGTTTGCATTGATGTCAACATACCTATGACTAGACTTAGTGGAGTTGATTTGGAGATGGATTCCACATGTGATGTTGGTTTGAGGATGATATGTTGTGTTGGTTGGAGATGTTGTGCTGCAAGAGGTTGGAGTGCTACTCTAGATGTTTCATATGTTTATACATGTCTTTGAGACTTTAGATTGCTACTACATTTGATAAGATGAGGTTGTTTGTATTGGAGGTGCCTCTATCAATGTTGGAGGCAATTGTATGAGATGATGTTGCTACTACATGAGTTGGATATGCCGCTATAGGAGTCAAAGATGTTGATACAGGTCCTGGAGGTGTTGATATAGTGACTTGGTGGATTCAGTAGAGGGAAGAGGTGTATCCATCCAGCATGATTTGGATATTCCAATGGAATTTGGGCGAGGATCATTGATTTGGGGGGCCTTCAACAGATGGTAGTCCATAGATCCGAGAGAGAAACAAGTTCATGTTTGAAAGTACCAACATATTGTGAAATAAGTCAAGTCTTCCAAACAACATACTATGAAATAAGTCAAGTATTCCATCTATGGTTGTGGCTAATCCATGTAAAATTTGTTTAGCTATTTTAATAAAAAAATTGAGCAACGTAGCAGCAAGAGACTGATTTTTTTTCTAGTGAAGGGTTTTCCACCAAAAGCACTTGTGTCCCTGTGTCCTTGTGTGATTTCTTTTTATGGTTTCATGTTTTTTTTTGTTGCTCTGATCTATGTTTATGTGTTTCTGTTCATTCATGGTTATAATATTAATATATTGGAGAAAACGTTCATGCGTTCTCTCGCCACTGATTCACCCCCCCCCCCAGTAGTGATCTAGTTTCCAACAATTGGTATCAAAGCAGGGCTCTCGGGTGTAGCTTGATCGTTGATGAGTGGATCTTGGAGATTTTGATAGAAATTTGCATACTTTTTTTCAAAATGATTTCTCCAAAGAATTTGGTTCTTATTGCTACAAATTTCAAAGTATGGAAAGAAAATGTGAAAAATAAATTATTGATTTGTGGCTATAACATTTGGAGATTGGTTTGTGAAGGAAATGATGAAGATTTTCCTGCATCTAAATTATGGAAGAAAAATGCTCAAGCAAGGCGAATTATTTTTGAAAATATCCATAATGAAGATTTAGAGAAAATTGGAGTTTTAAAATATGTAAAGGAAAATTGGGATAGATTGCATATCTTATATGGATCTAGTAGCAAAAACAATGATGGAGAGCTTGAGAAAAGAAGCAAAAAGAAGAAAGAAGATCATCTTGAACCAGTTTTGAAAAAGGGAAACAAATCTAAAGGTATAATCCATAATGATATACTTTTGAGTTATATTTCAGATAGCAATAATGACAATGATTCAGATTTGTTTAGTGATAGAGATTATGATCACAATTATATTCTTCTTAACACTCAATATGAATCTTCCATGGTTGTTATTGAATAATTTTCTAGTGAAATTGGTAGGATAACAAATGTATGCAAGGATCATAAGAAGACATTGCAGGATTGTGATCAAAAGGAGAAAACTCTCAAGCAAGAAATTACAAGCTTAAGAGAATAGTTGGAAGAATAAAATACATTAGAAGAAGTCAATTACAGCAAGAAAAAAGATAGAAAGGATTATGTTGAAGTGCTTGAAGGTGTGATTGAAAAATTGAGAAAGGAGCTTGAAGAAAATAACCAACAATTGGAGAAAGGGAAGAGAATTATACCAATGGGGAAAATAGGCAACAACTTTCACAAGGGTGAGACAAGTTTGCATGCAGGAAATAATGTCAAAGTAGAATCAGAGAAGCCTACAAAAAATCATGAGATCCATGAGCCATGCAAGCAACAACAATATAGAAAACCAAAAGGAGCTTTAACATATATAAGACCATTTGCTCCTAAGGTAGGAGGTAGCAGTTTTCAAAGGAGAAGTCAAAACTCATTTTCCCCCTTGATGTACGAGATTGAGTGCTTCAACTGACACAATTTTTGTCATGTGGCAGTTGATTGTAGGAGGAGAATGCACTCATCCATGCATTAGTATAATCATCCAAAAGGAGGACCTACATTCAGGTATAAAAATTATTTCAATGGTCATTTTTTTGCTTGTAACATGTTTGGGCATAAAACCATTGATTGCAGATCTAACGTAAAAAGATGAAGTTCTAGTATGAGAAACAAAAGACTAGATCCTTTGGCTACATATATTGGTCACATAGAGTGTTATGTGTGCCACAATTTTGGGCACATGGCCAAGGATTGTAAGATGCCTAGATCTTTGAGGCCATTTGTTCAAAAGTAGCAGTTAAGGGAAAATGTGCAACCAAGGAACACATGGAGGAATGAGAACAACTAGGAAGATGTGGAATTGCACTTTTCTTTCATGATGTTGATGAAATGTGGTATATAGATAGAATATGCTCACACCATATGTCAAGAGATAGGAGAAAACTTTGTTTTCTCAATAAAACCAATGATTCTTGTGTGGTTTTTGAAGATAGTGAAACCTCTAGAGTGTTGGGAAGCTGTAAATCCAATCTTGGTGAGAAGAGGACAAATGTAGAAGATGTTTGGCTCATTGAAGGTCTAAATCATAATATCTTGAGTGTGATCCAAATGGTTGATGGAGGAAAAGAAGTGATCTTCAATTACAAATGTTGCATCATCTGGAAGGAAGGATCAAAGAGAGTGGTTGCTAGAGGATTCAGGACACTAGATAATGTATATGTGTTGAAGGGAAGAGTGAAAAGTAAGAAGAGACCAAGAGAGTACTCTTCCTCATCAAATTCAGAATAGATGAGATCATTCCTTACTACAATCCACTCTTGCATGTTACATTTACTTGACTGCAGTACTATGCATGAGACTTGCATGGTCTCAGGGGGAGTTTTGGCAGCATGATTTAGTTCCTTCATACACTTTCAACTCAGGCAGATACTTCATATGAGGTACATCATGTTCAGGGGGAGCTAGTTTCTCAGGGCTTCATTCCTTATGCTTATTTATTTTTCACTCGTTATTTTTGTAGCTAATGTATTTATTCTATATGAGTGGAAAATATATGTATATCGGCCTTGTTGTAGCATTCATTGATTATTTTTTCAATTATATTTTTACTGATGGTTTTTGGAGAAGTTTCATGATGATTACTGGAGATTTGATAGCCACATGGTTGTATTATGCATATGGTCAAGGTGTGATGGAGGATCACACATTCAAGGGGAGCATATGTGCTTCCTAGTGGATTTGCAAAATGTTGACATTGTTTTATGCAAGATGATTTTTATTACTGTTGTCACATTTTTCTAGTTGGATCATCTAGAGTTTGTGTACTTCGTTGCTTTTGTTTTCACTTCTAGATGAATCATGCATGCTATTGATATATTTTAGATGGTTGAATATGATATTTATTATCATGTGTTGGACATTAATTTGGTTGAGTGATGTTGATTCATATGGTTGTTTATGTATGAAGAGATTATTGTAGCTCATGATGAGGATATGTACTTGTTATTGTTACTATTGTTGTATTGATGCTATCGGTTGATATTGTTTGTTGATGCAAATTTGGACCATGGTGATTGCTAGTGGTTATCATGATTATGCTGCAAGATATTCATTGATGGGATGGTGGTGTTCAAGGTGTTGAGTGGTCATGTACTAGCATCTGATGTTGTTAGTACTTCTTATTTTTGCTGCTACATTTGGAGAGCTCATGTCATAGCTCGTGGATGCCATGTATTGTAGTTCATTGTTGCTTCCATATAGAGCATATGTTGATGCTCATTGATGCCATGTGCTCATGCTATTTTATGTTTTGGGCATGTATTAATGAGAGCACCATTGTGTGCAGGTGTAAAAGCCATGTACTATCATTGTGTCATATTTCAGGTGTGTTTCTCATGGAGAGACCCATGGTGTTTAGCATGTTTTGTCATTAGCCAATGGGAGTCCAATTCAAGTATTAATTTGCATATCTTTGATGTAGCCTCATTACATTGACAGCATGATGTAAACTTGGGTCCATAAAAGTCCTGATTGGTGATAAAAGAGTTTATAAAGGACTCATATGTCAGTCATATGTACTTGTCACAACTATGTATTTTATCCATGAAACATTGTATGTATTGTACTTCATTGTATATCATTGCTTAAAGTTAGTTGGAGTCATGGCCATGAGGAGTAGTATCTTGCACTTGGAAAGGAAATGCATTGTAGCAGTCAGAGGGTATGATTGTAGCTACATTACATGCTTAGGGGGAGCATGTTTAGTTTTAGAGATGGCATGGCATTGGCAGAGACATGATTGCTAGCTGAGCTTCCTGGTCTACATCAGCCTTGCATCAACATGATATTTTGTTTGACAGCGGGAGTCCTTCTCTCATATGGCACATAATTGACATTATCTTTAGTGTTTGTATAGCCCTTTTCCATTGATGTCAAAGTAGGAGAGATTTTGGATTGTAGAGGTCAGCCTTACTTAGTGGATGGAGGTTGACATCAATGTCAAAGGGGGAGCTTGTAGGCATTGTGGCATTGGCACTGATGTCAACTAGTTGGAGATGTCGTTGATCATATGCATGTGTGATGTGGGATGAGTGCTTGGTGATGGATTTTTGGCTTGATGGTCTTGTTATTTGGAATTGATATCAACATACCTATGAATAGACCTAGTAGAGGTGATTTGGAGATGAATTCCACATGTGATGTTGGTTTGAGGATGATATGTTGTGTTGGTTGGAGATGTAACTACTGCAGGAGGTTGGAGTGTTGCTCTAGATTCTGCATATGTCTCTACATGTCTTAGAGACAAAAGGGGACTCCAACTCCCGCTTACACTCTTAATAAGAGTGTTGGAGTAGGGCTCCCTATCTCCTCCTGAGATTCAGAAAGTGTGGTTCTAGGGTGTGCACCAACCTTCCTCCAAGATACCCCATAAAATCAAACCCAAAATTTGCATTTGAAATCCATTTACTGTTTCCCAACTATTTGATACTTTCCCTACCTTT
This sequence comes from Pinus taeda, assembly GCA_000404065.3. NCBI lineage: Eukaryota > Viridiplantae > Streptophyta > Pinopsida > Pinales > Pinaceae > Pinus > Pinus taeda. The sequence continues at coordinate 19,818 of APFE030314361.1, read as the reverse complement.
GAGATTCTTGGATGCTTATTTTCCACCAAAACAAGTGCTTTTCTGCACTGGACCTCCCAATCTCCATATTAAATACTTTTGACTTTAAAAATTTCTCGCTAGCAAAGGTTTAACAAGTCCAATTTTAGAGAGCTATAGTTTGATGCTTTGAAATGAAGACCAAAAAACACAGAAAATAATATGAAATTGAGGGAAATGTGGGTTTGACCTATTCCTTCAATTGGAAACGAAACTTCTAACTGCTTTGCGACTAAGCTTGGTTGAGCCCCAAGAATGCTACTTTGGATGGGTCTGGGAACGTTGTACCTGTAACACCTGCACCTTTAAAAAGCCCTAAAATATACATGCATGTATACAAAGCCGAAGACTGGGAAGGGAAAACATATATCCTTTTAAATCCGTACCATGCCAAGTATATTAGGAACTTTATCCACTATGGTTGTGTGGTTTCCAACTCCATACGAGAAACAAGAGGTAAGCGACATATGGTCTCGAGCCCACAACCAACAATAATAACCATGTTTTCTTAAAGGTGTCATGTGGTTCCTTTTGATGATTCCCTCTCAATTAGTAGATCAAATAATGTAGTCTATTTTCGATTGAAGTGTCAAACAAAAACAAAGAAGAAAATTTGACTTTTGGTGTACTAGCTAAATACTTGGCTTTGGTGTGTTGACCAAAAAGACATTTGCACTTTTATTGTACTCACTAAATACTTGTGTTTAGAGTGTTATTTAACCTTTTATTATTCTTATGCATAAAGGTTTAGTGCCTGGTTTACTATTGATGGTCTTATTATTCCTACTTGTAGGCAAATATTATGCATTAGGTATTTGTTGAATATTTATTAATTCAACCAATGGAAATATTTTTCCATTTAACAAAGTATAACTTAAGAAAAAAAAACATATTTTGTAATATATTTTATTGACATTTAAAATTTATTCTATTGGCATTTAAAATGTATTCTATTGACATTTAAAATTTATTTTATAACAATAAAATATATACACCTTTATCATTTTTATTTAGTCAAATTCTGAATTGGTATGGAAACATATATTTACTATACTAAATGAATGATTCTCACAATTTTTATAATTTGTTTTCAATAATAGTTAAAATTAATTAAATTATAATAAACTTATCAAAATTAGTTTTACACTGCAATGAATTTATTATAAATTTTTAATTGTGTTTTACTTCCAGCTTTACTATACCAACTCGTAGAGACAAGATATGTTGCATTGAGTTCTGAATTGACCACGTATTTACATTGCATGAACCAATAACTTATTATCATGTAACTTTAACAATTATGAATATTATTCACGATTACAATTGAACATAAAAAGTGTACTATTATATATATTTCATTTACATGTATTATAATTAATATGAAAAAAATCTAATAATTTCGTAAGCTAATTTTGCATTCTCCATAATAGATGAAAATTTTAAAATTAAGTTCTTTATATTTCAAATTTATATGTTTATCATCACTAAGTATGTTTATCATTTTATATTTACTTAATATAGTTATAACATTTAATATTTCAAATATCATTTAATATTTTTTCCACATCCAAAACAAACTATTTACTACAAGTAATTATTTATAAATAATACATTGTATTATTTCTTAATTTTTTAAGTTAAGATATATATTAAATGATATTTTCAAGATTTTGAACTAGATTGAAACCAATCTTGTCCTAAAGATACATTTTATAACTACATTTACAGATCATAGTCGTTAATTCTTTTAATATATGGCAATAATGATTAGCTAGTTTCACTATTTTGTTACAAAAGGAAAGGGACGAGATACTATGTAGCACTTGTTTTTTTTTAATTGATTTTTATTTAAAATTGATAAATATAACACCACTAAGATTGACACCCTGACGATGTATTCATATTTACCCTCCATGACAAACCAAAGGCTTACGAAGTGTTGAGTGTCGACCACTTCACCGCGCTAGCAAAGTGCTCAAAACACTTCGGTATAACACCCTCTTAGAAAGCTACCATCTCTTTCTCTACCTCCTCTTTGTCCTGACAGTTGTAAGTGTCACCTAGAGAGAATAAACACATGGAATTTTCGAAATGTGGGAGCTCCCCCATTTGTATATTATAATACCCTCACATGTCTACCTCTAAAGGTTTTGTTAACTCAAAAATCCCTTCTATTTTCCTCAATGCACCACAACCCCTCAAAATAAAATACCTCAAAGTTGCTCGCAATGAACCAAACTTCACCAAAATATTACAAAACATGATGCAGAGGGTGTGAAGTTTTATGCACACACCTTTAGGAAAGGATACCTCCGATACTTCTGTATAGTACAACTCTAACTGCATGAGCCAAATCAGACCTTTATCATTTTATCTTCGCCTTCTATTTCTCCTTGGGGAAGACAACTCCTTAAATGGAATTTCCTATAATGGACAACCACGTACTCTTAAAGTTTCCAAATTGTTCATCTCCATGAGACCTAGTATGTCCTGTATTCCACATTTTTATATCTCCAAGTCAATCAAATGAGTCAACATTCCAACCAAATGGGGTAGGTGTTTCAATTCCTGGCATCCATGGAGAAGTAATATCTTCAAACTCGGTAGGAAACCAAGCGAAGGTGACAACTCTTTCAACATAAGACTTCCTAAGAAAATATATTTCAAATTGCTTAGGCATATTGTTTTCTCATTGGTCAACTCTTTTAAGTTTGTACCCAAAAGATCTAACGTCTGCAAGGACTTTTGACGTCCCACTTAGGCAGCCAATAGTTCCATTTGGACACATCCTGATAAGTCTAAGTATTGAAGTGTGGTGATGCTTCCAAGTGTTGTGGGAAAACATGTGCTATAATAATCAAATACAAACATCTCAGGTATGATAGATTCCCTAATGAATTTGGAAGCTTCTTTAAATTTTTGCATCCAGACAGATCAAGGCTTCAAAGGTTCGTTAACTTTATAAACAATTTTAGAAGCTTCTTCAAAGTTTTGCAGTTATCCAAATCAATGGCTAAGAGTTTCGTCAAATTTCCCAAGGAATGTGGAATGTTTTTCAAAATTTCACAACTGGACAGGCTTACTCTTTGGAGATTTGTTAAATTCTGAAACAAAATGTTTGAAAGCATCTTCAAACTTCTACAAGCTTGCATAGAAATAGAATGAATATTTCATAAATTTTGAAAGGATTTTGGAAGTGTGTTTAAGTTGGAATCTCCCAGGTAGACGCTTTGAAGATTCTCTAAATTCCTAAAGGAATCTAGAAGTACCCCTAAAATTTCGCAGTAGGCAAGGGTGATTTCTTAGAGATTTGTTAAATCCACAAAGAATTCGAAAGTTTTTTCAAACTCTTCCACCCAGCTAGAGAAATATGTCGGAGATTTGTTAAATTCCCAAAGTATTTTGGAAGCCACTTCAATATGTGGGAGCTGAACATCATGAGGTGTTGGAGATTTGTTAAATATGTGAAGGAATTTGGAAGCTTGTTTAATATTTTCAAGGCAAAGAGTTCAATGAGTAGAATATTATTCAAGCTCCCAATGAAATCTAGAAGAACTTCCAAAATTTCACAGTTGTTGAGTGTGATTGTTTGGAGATTTGTTAATTCCTCATTTGGAAGCCTCTTCAATCTATTGCAGTGCGACCGACTGATTTTTTGGAGATTTAACAGACTCCCAAAGAAATATAGAAATGCCTCCAAACTTTCACAATCGTTGAGTGTGATTCGTTGGAGATTTATTAAATGACCCAAGGAATTTGGAAGTTTTTTCAAACTCTTAAACCTAGATAGATAAACATATTAGATATTTTCTGAAATCCTGCGAATTTTTGGTAGCTGCTTCCATCTCTCAGGACCAAACAACTCAAGGTATTGGAGATTTGTTAAATCTGTGAAAGAATCTGGAAGCTTCTTCAATCTTCTGCATCCAGTGAACGTCGAAGATTTTTCAAATTCCAATAGGAATCTGGAAGTACCTCAAAACTTTCACAGGAGTTGAGATTGATTTCTTGGATATTTTTTAAACACCCCAATGAATTTGTAAGCCACTTCAATCTGTTGCAAATCCAGAGGCTGATTCGTTGGCTATTTTTCAGATTCCCAAAGGAATCTAGAAGTCCCTCCAAAATTAGACACTTAGGGAGGGTGATTTGTTAGAGATTTGTTAAATCACCAAAGGATTTTGGATTTCACTTCAAACTATAGAAAAGAGATAGCCGACATGCTTGTCAATTTGTTAAATCTGTGAAGGAATCCAGAAGCTTCTCCAATCTTTCACAACCAGAGAGATCGATGTGTTGGAGATTTGTTAAATTTCCAAATTCCTTTAGAATAATCTCGAAGCACCCTTCTAGTTCTATATATTTCAAATAGCATACATGAAAAAATTTGTCAGGTAATGTTGATAGATCTATAGGCTCTGGAGGAAGATTTAAATAATGTTTCCTGAGGAAAATATTTTCCAGGTGCTTCAACTTCTCTATTGACCTTGGAAACTCTAAAATTAGAGTATCAAGGTAGAACTCCCACAACTGCAAAGATGTCTACAATGTTCGACCTTTGAATCATAAACATAAATAAAAGATACATAATTATTATCATCTGCTAGTATTGCATGTTCATTTACGTTTACTTACCTGAGAATCTTGATGCCATAAAATTTTTAGGTTATGCCCGTTCATTTCTAAATATTTTAAATGGTCCATGAGCATCCAAGAAGGACGCGAAGAGCAGGGACATTCATACCAAAAAAGCCATATTGTATTTGGTGACCACACCCTCCCGTTTTCATGAGAACAAAACACCCCTATTTTATTTTATCATAACAGGCATGGGGGCCCTTTTTGCATTTCATGTAGGCTTTGAGTATGATCACTTTATTTCCAGTATAATATTCTTTTTATTTACATATTTTACCTAAGTTTGATTAAGTTTGATTATAAACTTTGTAATAAGTTTTTCTAAACATCTTAGATTAATGAATAAAACATAGCCCCTGGGACCAAGATCTTCATTATTATTTATTAGTGGCTATATTTTTCAAAAAACTAGCTTTTAGCTTATAAAGAAGATGTGCCTTTTGATAAAGTGGTTCTAGTTTATTTAAGACTCACTTATCACATAATCCTTCTCCACTCACTTTTATTGGAAAAAACACATATCAGATCTTATATCGGATCTCAAGTCCATCATGCATACTTGCAAACAAGTGGTTATTATATCAGAGATATTGGAGCTTTGACATCGAAGGAACTCTTTTAGAATTATCCCATAACAAAACTCGGATACATATGGCATTGGCCCTTTATAATGATAAACATACATAAACTCTGAAATACATAAGTGATAGCCCTTTTAAAATATTTCGACATATTATAATAAGTATTATAGGAGGACCCTGCATGCCACATCATACTCCACTCTAGCATATCAGAGTAAATATAAAAATAGATTAACTCTTAGTTTAGATTAGATTAATATTATATTATTTTTAAGTTAATATTAGATAATAGGGTAGTTGGATCCCGAATAGGTGGTCTCTCGTAATGTTGACGGTGGAGATTTTTGTTGAGCAACATTTTTGGTGCTAGAAGGAGGGCCAAAATCAGCTTTGTTTCTTTAGAGATCTTATTTTTAAATTTTTATTTGATTTCAATGGCTCCTCTTAAGATATCACTTTGGAGTTGATTTACTGGACTTCCACCTTATTTGATTCCAACTCGGGTAACTAAACTCTTGTCAAAGGAGAAGTTTAATGGTGAAAATAATACCGCTGCTTATGAACATGTTTATCAATTTATTTTAAATTCTAATCATTGATCTTGATGAACATTTCATGTATAGATTGTTTACCCTTACTTTGGAAGGAATAACGAAAGATTGGTGCAAATCCCTACCAGTTTATTTTGTACGCACTTCGGATGATTTTGTAATTCTTTTCTTACAACTTTTTAGGATTACGACTTTGAAATGGTATGTGATCAATTGGAGAATATTCGTCATTTTGAAAGTGAATCATTAGATAACTTTCATATTAGATTCAAATTAACTTGTTCTCAATTTCAACCTGATGATTTACCTCCATAATTTCAATTAATAGGATGGTTTGATAAACTAATTTTTTTCCCTTTCATTCCTAACCCATACGAAACAATTTCAAGCTTTATTGAATCGTCTTCCACTTCCATTAACATGACTGAAAAATGTGATATGGAGGAACTTGCTAATCATGATGAAGTTGTTGCAACCATATATGATAGATTTCTCTATTTAATTCATACTTCTTATAGTGTTAATGATAATTCAGATTCATTTTCACATGTTAATGTAAGACAATCACCTAACTTGGAAAAATTTGATAACCGATTGCAAGATGAATTTGTTGTCTTGAAATTAGAAAGTCAACAAACAAATCAACAAACACAAGTACCAATTGAAGAATTAGACAAAGTGTGCCTTGCTATAGAAATTTATGATTTCTGTCATGATGACCAACTTCAAAATTCAAGGCAACCCAATGACAATCTTCAAGTAAGCATGATCAGACAAACAAATAATAAATCTGAAATCTGTAATAGAGAGAACTCAAAGGATTCTACAAATAAAGAAATATTCAGGTTTATTGTTTCTAATTCTCATTTCTATCTTTATCCTGATATTTTTGTTGATAGAAATTGATGTCCTAGTTATTATATTTCAAAAATAAAATAAGTTGATACAAATGAATTGCCTTTAAATTTTTGACAGGATAAAGAAATACTTAATGATCATTCTTTCAATCTTAGGAAAAATGTGCCCAGTTCTTCTTCTTATTTTGATGTCTCTCATGGGAATGCTATAAATTTTAAGGAAAGTTGTGAAATCATTTATGACAAATACGTTGATATTGAGGATATTGATTCATCTTATTCTTCATTAAATCCTCATAATCAAAGTAAAATATCATTTGAAAATGAAGAAAAATCTAGTTTTAAAATTGTCCCAATAATTTCTCATTTTCAATCTTCTAATCATTGTAATGATTTCATTGCTCAAGATTCCATCCCGACTTATGATTCTTACGATGATTGAATTGTCTTTTCTATTCCCGATCCATTATCTCATGCACAAGATGATGTCGATAACCATTCCAATTGCATTATTTTGGCTAAGTATTGTAAAAAAAAACTTTTCAAACTTGTCCCAATTGTGGTATAACAATAATTGTAATTATAGTATCAGTAGTAATTGGTTAGAATTTTCTTCTTCTTTTATTTTTCAACACTTTGATATTCTATGTTGGTATGTTAAATTGTTTAGCATTGCAGACATACATGGTACATTAACAAAAAGGGATAAAATTGAATTTCGGAGCTTTATTTATGAACATCAAGAGCCATTACTCTTCCCATTTTGTTTGATTTTCAGCTCATGTCAATTTTATTTTTCTTCTCAAAGGCGTCACCAACAAAAAATTGTACTCTAATGTGTACCTTTACAATATGACCAACAATCTAACACAATTGGTGACCTTTCATCATATGTACATAAAACTAATAATTTGATGCAAGAAATTTCCTTTAAAGAAAAATTTTCACAATCTGACATGTAATCCTTTTCTTTAGATCACTTCCAATATCTAACAAATATTCATCTATATTTTTATGATCCCATCGAGATTTGGTTGGAAGAAAATCTACAAGAAAGGGTTATTGCAAATAAGTTACTTCTTATACAGACATTAACAATAGTTGTACTTAATGTTTTTAGTTTTATTTCTTTTGATTTAATTAGATTTATACTTTTGTTACTAATGTTTGATGTCATGCAGAAAATAAAATGATTGAATAGCTACATTGGAGGGATGATTTCACTTACTCTTAGTTTTCTTTTTAAATTAGGATTAGGTGTAGGTTAGTAGAAGTTTAAATTGAATAAGAAGATGGTTTTGAACTTTGATTAATATATGGGAGAAAATCAAAATTCATCAGGTAAAATTATCATCGAATTCTTCCAGATACACATTTATATGTTCATCCTCATTTGGTTTGAGTTTTATTTTTAGTATTTCTTTTCTCTTTTAATTATTATTTCTTTCTTATATTTTTTTTTTCTTCTTGCGGGTTCCCATGGATTTGATTTATAAATTCAACTTTGCTGGAAACAAACATTTTGGAAGAACGATCATCATATGATGTTAGGGAGTTTTATCTTTTCTAATTTTGGATACATTTTAAATCAATTGTCAGTCTTATTCTTGAAATTGAATCTTTAAAGACTCACAAAATGTCTTTAAACAACACTTGCAAAAGCTAAAAACCCATGTCAAAACATTCAACAATAACTCTAAATCAATAACTATGCTTAGGAATAAAAAGTTTTATTAACAAATCATCCTACAAGATAAAATTAACATAATCTCATTTTTATGTTAATCCTCTATATTATCTTGTAAGATGTATCTCAAGGTTCATTCTCTTGATTGTTTTTTCTTTTCTTATTTGATAAGCATTTTAGGCTTGGCTGGATTATCTTTTCATTTTCTTTCACAATAAAATGGAGTAATTTTTTCTCTTTCAGCTTGGAATAATCATTGGGAGAGTAATTTTTATGCTCTATTTTTTAACAAAACCTAATCTCTAAGGATCACTTCAATGAAGATGATTTCGTTTATGTTCATTTTCAGCTTTCTTAACCAAGTAGAGTCCTTGGTTTGTGTTCTTTGAGTTTAAATATTTCCGTTATTGTTAATGAACTATCTTTAACCCCTATTTTTAAATAAAGTAAAACATATTTAACAACAATTTCTTAAGGTCATGAGTGATTTTGGTAAACAATTTTAGTCAAGTAAATAGTAGTTCCCTTAAAGATTTTTACTCCATCCCTAAGGAGTAGTATGCCACCCCATCTATTAAGTAATATCTATGCAATTAATAATAACCATAGTTCATACCCGGGTGCAGGTGAATTAAATGAAAATTTATGGAATTAATTATGTTTGCAGGAGCGTGGTCCTGCCAGATGTAGACTTGCGCTGTTCTCTAGGCTTATATCTGGCTCACGTCAGCTCGCACCTGGCTCAATTCGGCTCACCTAAGGCGAGACCGTTCCCACCTGAAAATCGAATTAAAGGCTCACTATGTCCGAAGCAAGGTTACTGTTGGAACAATCATGGCCTTTCGGCTCTCCATCCCTTTATCTATTCCTCGTCTTCTCGCCTCTGCCTACCCCCTGTCGCTCTTCTCTGTAGCAGGTCGATTTATGCCTTTAGTGGGTCGCTCTCGGTGGCTCTTGCTGTTGTGACTGCACCCCCCTTTCTCCAGTCTCAGGCCAGTTTATTGATCATTATTAGAATCCTCTTGGTGCTGTCTCATCTCCCCTCCAAATTTTCTCGTGTTTCTAAGCCCTCCCTTTGTGGCATCATCATTGTTTGGCATCGAATGAGAAGCCACTATGGTGGAAGTTGAGGGGGGCGGGGGCATTCTCAAAGGGCTCAATTTGTGGATCAAAATACAGCCCCTTCTTCTTTGCCCTTATCTCAGACGAATTCACCTCCTCCCAGCCCATCCCATAGGCCTTTCTCGCACAATGCGTTTCAGTCCACCCACTTCAAGTTCCAAAGCAACCTAAACAGGCCCATTATCTTGGCCAATGTCACGGTAATCTTTTCTCAAGAAAAGGCTTTGCCTCAAGATACAGGTTGCGCTCCAGCTAAACTCTCTCAGGGAAGTCATGGCAGAGAGGACAGCCAAGGTGATGTGCAGAATTTTGCAGACACTGGTAAGATGGATGGGCGTGGCAAGCAGCATGATAAGGGGGGTGGCCCTGATGACACTTAGCCGCCAAGTGGCAGCTCGCATGGTACCTATGTCTCGTTGGCCACTGCTAGTTGTTCCAGTGACACTCGTCCCTCGTCGACTCCTCCTGGCAGCAGTGGTGCTGGTGACGTTGCTAGAGATGAAGGGACTTGGTATGGCAATGCCTGCCTGGTGGTTGAGGAGCCTCCAGACCAGGGCATGGAAATGTAATGCCACATGGACTTTTTCGTATCTTCCTGGTCTTTTTTTCTAATGGTTCTTTTGGTTAAGCTCAGGCGACTTTTGGGATGGCGGTTCAGATTTCCCCTCAGCAGACTGGAAATTGGTTCTTTTTTTTCATGGCGAAGTGGCAGCCTGTAGCTCTTCTGTGGATATGGTTAGCTCTCTGTTTTCATGTTTCTGGTCTTGACAGCTTCAGACTCCTCTGATTATTTTGTTGTTTTTGCTTCCAATGTATGATTTCTTGCTTATGTTTCTAGTCCTCCCATTCTTGGGATGGTTTGCTGTGTTGAATGCTCTCAGATGCCTTTGCCTGAGGCTTCAATTTGTAATATTATTTTGATTTTCCTTTAATAGAATTAGCCTTTACTGAGAAAAAAAATAATAACCATAGTTTATAAAAAACAAAAATGGTCAATTGAAGGATAAGAGGTCTCATCACAAGCCCACCTACCATGATCATAAGTTCTATCATTGTGACATTACCATTAATGGTCACCAAGCCAAGGTAAGGGCTTTCAACCGCAAGGTTGAAAGACAAGAGGTCTCATCACGAGTCGACTTGTTCACAATGTTATATCTCGTGAATGGAATCATTGTTAGCTGGTTACCAAGCCAAGAAAGTGATCTTTAGTTGGCATTCAAATAAGTTTAAGATGATCTTTTGCAACTATGAATTTATTCCTAATAGATGGGACACTGGAACTTAAAAGGGTTAAAAGACATCCTTGTCGAGGCTATAAATGTCTACTAGCAGCAGTAGCCTTGCCTATGGTATGGAAGTTAAATTAATACTATGTTTTCTTGATTATCTTGTTTACTCGAAAATTGATGTCCAACTAAGATGATTGTTGTACATTTAAATTTACTGAAACATTGAATTCATGGGGTAATTTTTTTATAAGTTCATGAACGATAATGGTAGATTTATTTATTTGACAACATATAATAGGGACAAAATGGCTAGAATATCTAAATTTGATCATTTAAAATCATCTAATTATAACTCCATTTTTAAAATAAGTTATGTATCTTTAGTACATAGATAACTGCTTCTCACCAGTGTTTCACCATTGTTGTTGTGAAAACACAACGCCCCCATTTTATTTTATTATAATATGCATGGGGGCCCTTTTTGCAAATCATGTAGGCTTTGAGTGTGATCACTTTATTTCTAGTCTAATTTGCTTTGTATTTACATATTTTTCCTAAGTTTGATTATAAACTTTGTAATAAGTTCTTTTAAACATATTAGATTAATAAATAAAACATAGCCCCCGAGACCAAGATCTTCATTATTATTTATTAGTGGTTATATTTTTCAAAAAACCGGCTTTTAGATTATAAAGCAGATTTGTCTTTTGATAAAGTGGTTATAGTTTATTTGAGACTCACCTATCACATAACCCTTCTCCACTCACTTTTATCAAAGAAAACACATATCTGAACCTTATATCGGAGCTTAAGTCCATCATGCATATTCACAAACAAGTGGCTATTATATCGGAGATATTGGAGCCTTGACATCAAAGAAACTCTTTTAGAATTCTCCAATAACAAAACTCCAATACATATGACATTGGCCCTTTATAATGATAAACATACATAAACTCTAAAATACATAAGTGATAGCCCTTTCAAAATATTTTGGCGTATTATAATAATCATTATAAGTGGACTCCATATCCACATCATACTCCACTCTAGCATCTAGGAGATATCATATCGTCGTTTGTGTTATGTGTTACCACTTAAAATCCTCGATCATTGAACATCAATATCCTATAATCTACGAACTTCAATATCCTATAATATAGGAACTTTGATATATCCATTCCCCTGATATACCTTCTTTCTCCTCCTTTGATCTATGATGTGATATAATATCTGACTTCTGACTTGCAATATCTTAATCCCACTCCAACCTTTGATTCCCTTCAATCGTCGATACTATGATATGATAGCCCTCTGATATTGTGATATGTCATTCTGTCGATTTAATCCCATCTCCAATATCCAGACCCAATAGGCATATTAGCATTGTTCTAATCGAAATATCGCATCTATTCCTGTATCACAACTTTTAAAATGGCACCTTCAATAAGACTGAACCTTCGATCGTCGATTTGGTTACGGATCCAATATGGATTTAAAAAATAGTTGAATATGATTTCGCATCCACTCCATATTGGAACTTCCCATATCGAAAATATTTTATGCTGTCTCATTTTGAATGTTGCAATGAGAAAATCTCCAATGCCACTCTGTGTTTTCCACTTATCACTTTCATATGGGGTCGCTGTTATAATAATTGAAAAGTCTATTTTCATTGGTTTTCAGGGAAGCTTGTTTGTTTAGTTTTCTATTAATTCAATATTAGAACTAATAAGATTTGTTTGACTGAAACAAGGATATGAAGCTAGGGTCAATAAGGAGGAAGTAACAGTTTGATCTGAGGTTTCCAATCACTCTCTTCCATGTGATATGACGTAGTTCTAAAATGGAAAATTGTTGTAATAGAGAGTAAAAACGCCAACAACATAAGTAGAAAATCAACCCTTCAGCTAAAGAACAACACTTGTTGCAATGATTTCCCAAATTGTGCATGTTTTTAACGAAATACAAAACCTCCAGATTTGGTTGTTGAAAGAATTGGGGAAGATTGTTAGCTCTTTAAATCTATATAAAAACCCTTGTATTCAATCTTGTGAGGGGAGATCGTGATCACACATAGGGGGATTTGTAATAACGCGATTTGTACTTTTGTACTATTGTAGAGTACAAAGAGTTTTATTATAGAGAATGTAGAGAAATTATGGCTCTTTTATAAAGGGACTTTGCACTATTGTAAGAAATTTCATTAAGAGTCAGAGCTACTCTAGGAACTGAAGTAATAAAACTTTGGCATGGTTTTAATTGATTCTTGTTCTTGTATACTTTTATCAAAATGAAGGATTATGGTCTCATTGCTAGAGATTCATTATTGATTCTGATATTTATTCTAAACAGTATTACGTTTCTTTGATATTATGCACTATTATTGTGGCATTGACATTCTATTGTTGAAAATTTATTAAAGTTATCTTTATAAGGTAGAATGAGATCAGAATCAATCTTAATTCATTGAAGTATTCCGGTAGTGACTAATAACTATTTTCATTCATTTGTAGGCTTGTTTTGATTTCACTTGTATTAGCTAATGTGAAATACTTCCTTTAATTAATACAAGATCGTATGATGAATTATATCAATTCCTTCTTCCCATTTCCTTCCTCCTTTTTTAGTTAACATGCTCTCAAATTAGAAGAGGGATATCCCATCCTATTTCGAGATAGGATTTCATAATTTAGAATAATTTTGCATTTACATCTTAATTTGCTTCAATTCCTCGCAAACAAATCATTTAATTGTGGTTTGATCAACCTTCAAATCGATCAAACCTTTGTGTTGATCTATTCTTTTAATTCACATCTTTAAAGATCAATATAAAGGAAATGTATCCTAATGTATTATAGATATAAATAGATTAACTCTTATTTTAGATTAGATTAGTTTTAAGTTAGCATTAGATAATAGGGTAACTGGACCCATAACTAGTCAGAACCACCACTTCAACAGAAAAGGAGTTGCTCTAAGTTCCCGACTGGGTGGTCTCCCCTAATGTTGATGACATACATTTTTTCCAATCAACACCTCCTTATTATGCCTTCCCCAAATTTGCCTTTACTTTCAAGAAGTTTCAATTTTCTCAATTTGAGTTCCAGCTAGCTTGAATTTTTGTTCAATGGTATTTCTGATTTTGTGCGTAATAATGCCTCTTCTTTTGTTATTATAAAGGTCCAACGTGTAGGAATCCTATTTCTACATACATGGGAAGAACATTTAAAGCATGCTAAGCAGACTCTAGATGTTTTGAAAAGAGAAAATCTTTATGTTAAACTCTCAAAATGTGAATTTGGCAAAACATCTTTGAATTATTTGGGTCATATAGTAGGGGGTGGTGAATTGAAGACAAATCCCTCTAAGGTTGCAGTCATTGTAAACTAGCCTAAACCCAAATTTTCTACAGAAGTTAGAAGCTTCCTAGGAGCAGCGCAATATTTGAGAAAGTTTATTTCTAACTTTTCCTTAATTGTAGCTCCCTTACATGCTTTAACAAGTTTGAACAAGGTGTTTCAGTGGGGAGGCAAACAACAGAAAGCCTTCGACACCTTGAAAGAAAAGATTAGTACAACACCAATACTAGCACTGCTCGATCTTCATAGACCATTTAAGATTGAAATGGATGCTAGTGACTATGCCATGGGAGCAGTGTTGATGCAGCACAGTAAACCCATATGTTATCATTCTGAGACATTTAATTTTGCAGTAGTTAATTATACCACATATGATAAAGAATTGTATGCACTAGTACAGAGTGTGAAAAAGTGGAAACATTACTTAATGGGCAAAGAGACAGTTATACACATTGATCATCAACCACTTCAATATTTACACTTCCAAACTAAGTTGAAACAATCAAGACACTATAGGTGGATGGGTTTTCTACAACAGTTTCATCTTGTCATCAGATATAAAAAGGGCATACACAATAAAGTTGCAGACATGTTGTCTAGACCAATCATAAATGCATCTACTATACTTAAGCATAATTCAGTATTGCATGAAAGCTACATTGAAAAATATGCTCAAGATATAGATTTTAAAGATGTATATGCAAATTTAAGTCAAGGCAAAAAAGCAGGAGAATTGAATTATCATGTTAAGGACCAGCTCTTGTATCATTTTGGGAAGTTATGCATTCCATAAACTGAAAGAGTAAAGATAATTCGAGAAGCACACACTTCTCTATTATCAGGCCATTTTGGTGTAAGTAAAACAGTTGCACAGCTGCAATTGAAGGATAAGAGGTCTCATCACAAGCCCACCTACCATGATCATAAGTTCTATCATTGTGACATTACCATTAATGGTCACCAAGCCAAGGTAAGGGCTTTCAACCACAAGCTTGAAAGACAAGAGGTCTCATCACGAGTCGACTTGTTCACGATGTTAGATCTCGTGAATGGAATCATTGTTAGTTGGTTACTAAGCCAAGAAAGTGATCTTCAGTTGGCATTAAAATAATTTTAAGATGATCTTTTGCAACTATGCATTTATTCCTAATATATGGGACACTGGAACTTAAAAGGGTTAAAAGACATCCTTGTCGAGGCTATAAATGTCTACTAGCAGCAGCAGCCTTGCCTATGGTATGGAAGTTAAATTAATACTATGTTTTCTTTATTATCTTGTTTACTCGAAAATTGATGTCCAACTAAGATGATTGTTGTACATTTAAATTTATTGAAACATTGAATTCATGGGGTAATTTTTTTATAAGTTCATGAACGATAATGGTATATTTATTTATTTGACAACATATAATAGGGACAAAATGGCTAGGATATCTAAATTTGATCATTTAAATCATCTAATTATAACTCCATTTTTAAAATAAGTTATGTATCTATGGTACATAGATAACTGTTTCTCCCCAATGTTTCACCATTGTTGTTGTGAAAACACAACACCCCCATTTTATTTTATTATAATATGCATGGGGGCCCTTTTTGTAATTCATGTAGGCTTTGAGTGTGATCACTTTATTTCTAGTCTAATTTTATTTGTATTTACATATTTTTCCTAAGTTTGATTATAAACTTTGTAATAATTTTTTCTAAACATATTAGATTAATGAATAAAACATATCCCCCGAGACCAAGATCTTCATTATTATTTATTAGTGGCTATATTTTTCAAAAAATTGGCTTTTAGATTATAAAGCAGATTTGTCTTTTGATAAAGTGGTTATAGTTTATTTGAGACTCGCTTATCACATAACCCTTCTCCACTCACTTTTATCAGAGAAAACACATATCCGAACCTCATATCCGAGCTTAAGTCCATCGTGCATAATCACAAACAAGTGGCTATTATATCGGAGATATTGGAGCCTTAACATCAAAGAAACCCTTTTAGAATTCTCCAATAACAAAACTCCAATACATATGACATTGGCCCTTTATAATGATAAATATACATAAACTCTAAAATACATAAATGATATCCCTTTCAAAATATTTCGGCGTATTATAATAATCATTATAGGAGGACCCCACATCCACATCATACTCCACTCTAGAATCTGGGAGATATCATATCGGCATTTGTGTTATGTGTTACCACTTAAAATCCTCGATCTTTGAACTTCAATATCCTATAATCTACGAACTTCAATATCCTATAATATAGGAACTCTGATATATCCATTCCCTTGATATACCTTCGTTCTCCTCCTTTGATCTATGATGTCATATAATATCTGACTTCCGACTTGTGATATGTTAATCCCACTCCAACCTCTGATTCCCTTCAATCGTCGATACTATGATATGACAACCCTCTGATATTGTGATATGTTATTCCATCGATTTAATCCCATCTCCAATATCCAGACCCGATAGGCATATTAGCATTGTTCTAATTGGAATATCGCATCTATTCCTGTATCAAAACTTTTAAAATGGCACCTCCGATAAGACTGAACCTTCGATCGGTTATTTGGTTACGGATCCGATATAGATTTAAAAAACAGTTGAATATGATTTTGCATCCACTCCATATCGGAGCTTTCCATATCGAAAATATTTTATGTTGTCTCATTTTGAATGTTGCGATGAGAAAATCTCCAATGCCACTCTGTGTTTTCCACTTATCACTTTCATATGGGGTCGTTGTTATAATAATTGAAAAGTCTATTTCCATTGGTTTTGAGGGAAGTTTGTGTGTTTAGTTTTATATTAATTTAATATTAGAACTAATAAGCTTTGTTTGACTGAAACAAGGATGAAGCTAGGGTCAATAAGGAGGAAGTAACAATTCAATCTGAGGTTTCCAATCACTCTCTTCCATGTGATATGACGTAGTTCTAAAATGGAAAATTGTTGTAACAGAGAGTAAAAACGCCAACAACGTAAGTAGAAAATCAACCCTTCGGCGAAAGAACAACACTTGTTGCAACGATTTCCCAAATTGGGCATGTTTTTAACATTATACAAAACCTCCAGATTTGGTTGTTGAAAGAATTGGGGAACATTGTTAGCTCTTTAAATCTGTATAAATACCCTTGTATTCAATCTTGTTAGGGGAGATCGTGATCACACACAGGGGGCTTTGTAATAACGTGATTTGTACTTTTGCACTATTGTAGAGTACAAAGAGTTTTATTATAGAGAATGTATAGAAGTTATGGCTCTTTTATAAAGGGACATTGCACTATTGTAAGAAATTTCATTAAGAGTCAAAGCTACTCTAGGAACTGCAGTAATAAAACTTTGGCATGGTTTTAATTGATTCTTCTTCTTGTATAATTTTATCAAAATGAAGGATTATGGTCTCATTGTTAGAGATTCATTATTGATTATGATATTTATTCTAAACAATATTAAGCTTCTTTGATATTATGCACTACTATTGTGGCATTGACATTCTGTTGTTGAAAATTTATTAAAGTTATCTTTACAAGGTAGAATGAGATGAGAATCAATCTTAATTCATTGAAGTATTCCGGTGGTGACTAATAACTATTTTCATTCATTTGCAGGCTGGTTTTGATTTCACTTGTATTAGCTAATGTGAAATACTTCCCTTAATTGATACAAAATCGTATGATGAATTATATCAATTCCTTCCTCCCATTTCCTTCCTCCTTTTTTAGTTAACTTGCTCTCAAATTAGAAGAGGGCTATCCCATCCTATTTCGAGATAGGATTTCGTAATTTAGAATAATTTTTCATTTACATCTTAATTTGCATCAATTCCTCCATTAGAGAGGCAAACAAATCATTTAATTGTGGTTTGATGAAACTTCAAATCGATCAAACCTTTATGTTGATCTATTCTTTTAATTCACATCTTTAAAGATCAATATAAAGGAAATGTATCCTAATGTATTATAGATATAAATAGATTAACTCTTAGTTTAGATTAGATTAGTTTTAAGTTAGCATTAGATAATAGGGTAACTGGACCCATAACTACTCAGAACCACCACTTCAATAGAAAAGGAGTTGCTTTATGTTCCTGACCGGGTGGTCTCCCCTAATGTTGACGACAGACATTTTTTCCAATCAACACCTCCTTATTATGCCTTCCACAAATTTGCCTTTACTTTCAAGAAGTTTGAATTTTCTCAGTTTGAGTGCCAGCTAGCTTGAATTTTTGTTCAATGGTATTTCTGATTTTGTGCATAATAATGCCTCTTCTTTTGTTATTCTAAAGGTCCAACGTGTAGGAATCCTAATTCTACATACATCTGGTATTACATATTCATTCTTTAAAGTCAGTATTAAGACATATGACCTGGCATATTTATTTATTTGAAGAAAAATAACTTGAGAGTTGTGGACATGGATATCAAATCTTAGATGATTAAATCACTTACAGAGGATAATGACTTCTCCTCAAACAATCATTGTTGTCCTTAACCGAACACTAAAGGTGATGGGGCATTAATAATTCCTCAACAATTTTCCTTCCCTTGTCGCTTAGGTGATCATGCATTCTCATCCTCTTCACACCGTCCATCTCTACCTCTTCAATACATCCTAGCAATTATGTCCTCTTCATAGTGTCCACCTGTAGCTCTACAAGACATCTATCTTCTAGAGTTTGAAGCCCTACCAATCCCCCCTAGATTCTTACGCATTTATTCATATCTTCTCCTAGGGAAAAATAAGCAATATCCAAAAATATTTGCTTTTCCTCGTGATTCAATTAATTATAACTAATTTTAAGGCTCGCCAATATATTATCAGGAAATATAAAAAAGTTACTAAATTTTTTCTTCCCAATAAGGCTGATCTTTTCCACATAAAAGTGCCCCAAATACTTTCGGTGATAAAGGAAATTCGTTGCATCCAGTTACAAACCTATCGACAAGGTTTTCTAACCCTGGTCATGGATGTGGCTGAAAGAACACAAACGAGAAAAAAAGATCTCGGGAATGTGGCTTATTAAGGCCCTTTAGGTGATAAATTGGTGGCTTTGCTATTCCTACACTTCTAAGGACATTCTTGCCACGAGACGTAACCAAAATAAAACTCTTCAAATCAAGAGAATCCTTATTTGGAAAGAGCGCATCCAATTGATCGACATCATCTACATTAAACAAAGTCTTTCGGTAGAAATCACATGAGAGAACGATAAGGTTTGAGATACTCTTTAAGTAGTCCTATACCTTCTTCACACATATTAATTTCATTTTATATACCTTTCATGATCTCACTCTGCAAAGAAGGTAAACAAGACCTAGATGCTTTTTCTCTAACATCAGTTACAAAGGAGGGAAAACAAAATGTGGAGTTATCGATTCATTAATGAGTGGGGAAATATGCAACCCATTTGATAATGTACTTGGTTAAATTGGATGGGTGGAATATACTACCCTGCCAATTAACTAACTGATAGCTCTGTTAGTGTCAGTCTTTCCAGCCTTCCTCCAGTGATCAAATATGCTCTTACAAAGTGGTCTCAGAGTGTCAAGGTCAAATTTTGTCATTTCAAAGAGTTTACAAGCAAAATTTGGTCACTAGGCATTAGGTCTAGGGTTTGCTTTCACTCCTTCTAAAGTTGCCCAAATTCCAATCTGTGTCACTATTCAGCTGAGTCTATCATCATTCATAGGTTTTTCATTATCATGTCAGTGTCTAATGAGTCATTTTACATCTTGTTCATGCTTCAGTT